>JADNRV010000261.1:0-67265 GCA_015499995.1 Flammula alnicola | reverse complement strand
ACCCCTAACCCTAACCCTAACCCTAACCCTAACCCTAACCCTAACCCTAACCCTAACCCTAACCCTAATACGCCAAGTGACGGCTATCTTGGGGCGAAGGTTCGCCGATGCACCCCTCGATCTCTTACTAGTACGCCCAAACGGTAGCTTTACGGCGGCTGTGCGGGGAACAGAACGTTCGATACGGCTTAGTCGCGGTGCAGCGCAGTGGTGTGGTTAAGGGACCGCGACCCGGCGGGAAGTTCGTCGGGGTGGGAGCGGAGAATATACCAACCTTAGCAAGGCTTCGGCCTTGAGATCGGGAACAGTTGGAGTAGTCCAGGGGTGACGGCAAGGACGTACACTGCTATTCTGGCTGGTGTTCGGGGAGCTTCGGGCTTCTCGGGCATCTCGGTCCGACTTAGGCTATTATCGTTGCGGACGTATTGTTGGTTGAGATATACCCGTGCGTTAACGCGCGCTCTAATTGTCTTTAGGCGCTAGGTTCCGAATGTTAAGCGCGGGAGTACATGCTCGGGGCCGGGTAGTAACCGGTCTAGTGCGGGCACGGCATGGAAAGCCGGATACCCCTTGCCTGTCACACGTTGGTTACGCACGTGTTGCTATATTTAGAGACCTGGGGTCGCCAGTGGGAAAACTGTACCGCTGCCGGTTCCGGCTTCTTTAGAAGCATTATTATTATTAGAATTGTGGCGCACGCACACGCTATTTTTGTTTCCAGTACAGCGGTGGTCTGCCGGTTAGGCCCCACCACATGCTGCTGGAACGTGAGTCATGTATGAAAAGTACATGCATGGGTTCCGGGTAATCGGCCGCGTGTTTCATGCCATGCTTCGATGGGTCCGTTCGCGGTCACCTGTCCAGGCGGAAGCTAAGAACCGTGGGTCGGCTTGGACGGCAAGGCTTAACACACCTTATCGCACCATTATTGCGCCATCTCGCGCAATAATACCTGCACGTTGGTACACTGCCTATGCTCAGGCAGTATAAATACGAGCCAGGATGCACTGAAGAGGTTCAACCGAAAAGTTGCTTTCAAGTCAAGACGACTTGAGCCCTTTTGCATCCCGCTTGAACCCCAACACAACGGTACGCCCTTGCCACTGCTCCGGCGGTGGTGAGGATCTCCACAACCCTAACCCTAGGGATAATAGCTATGACCTGTGGGAACCTATCTGTCATGTTTTTGGAGTGGCACAGTTCTTGGATCACGCGCAGGAAGCCTATTACCCTCCAAAACGTCGGAGGAAAGGCGCCGATCGGGCCACAGAGGCCTTGAACCCTAACCGATCATGGTCAAAGTTTTTGTTTCAGGGTCAGACAGCCCTAACCCGGCCCTCCAGATAGACAGCGGTCCATTTTGCAGTCAAAGGACCTCGCGTCGGGTTGCGCGGCGTCGGGACGTCTGCAGACGCCGCCCCGAGGGAGCGAGGAACTGTGCCGCTCCAAGAATTTTTTTAAGACCTTAGGATAGTGCCAGGACCCCCCAAAAAAAATCTCGGACCCCCCGCCCGAAATTGGCTTACATCCGGCAGCCGGATGTAGGAACCAAATGGATAGGGTGAGAGGAGGCCTGGCTGCAGGTTCTGCATAGCCTCGCTTTCGACCGACCTTGCATATAAATTTATCAGTCGATAGCTGACGTGAACAATAGCGAGGACAGACGTACTTGTATGCATTGTTGCCAAAGTTGAACTTGTTGCGTAGGCCTTGGTATAGAACTATGCCACGGAGGTGGTAGAAGAACTGGGCAAATATAACGGTGATCTCGTGGGCGGCTTTGAAGTTCCCGTCTTCACGGAGGGCATCGATTGCGATAAGGCACTCGAAGGTCTCGTCCCATTTGCTGTACTCGTCGTCGTCGTCCTCTGAGCGGTCCTTGGGATAGAAGATGGGCTTGATGAAATCGTGGAAGGCATCGATGCCTCCCTCCAGTGACGTCGACTTCAGAATGTCCGTCAACGTCTTGGCATGGTCGCGGATCTCATCCGTCAGGGGGAACTGATAGGCCGATGGATGGCTGTTCATGGAAACGATGACGGCGTGGGTCCAACGGTGCAGAAGCTTTGCATACTTGGCGAGCGTGACATTGTCGGAGAGCGTCTGCCACCATTCGCCATGTTGTGTCGGTCTACGTCACAGAACAAAGTTGGTTAGCTGTGGTGTCAGAGTGAGAAACTGCGGCTCACCTTGGGCACTCCATCAGCAGGCATTTGATTCCGAGAGACGCCTTGTTCGCCTTGCTCCGAATGTCCTTCATGTAGTCGAGAATGACATTTCCGAGGGGCGTGCCCAGCCACGCGTCACCGCGCTTCGAGGTCGGGAGATCCATCAGTGAGCAAAGGTCATGGATGGTGGTCTTGTCGGTGAGAAAGGGTTCCAGGTGCTCATGCCACTGCGTCATCTTCAAGAGCGGAGGGATCTCATTGACGGACTTCGCCGCATTCACCAGCGTAGACGCGTCGATCTCAGGGACGATTTGGTCCATGTACAAAGCAAAAGGGTCATTGACATCAAGACCAGCGAGAGATTCAGTGACGGAGAAGTAGTTGGGATGATTGCGAAAGTATGCCTGAAGGGCGGCGGCCACTATGAACTTTGACGCAGAGGAGCCCCGGCGCTGAGCGTGTTCTTCATAGACGTGGTTCTCGACTGTGCGTTTCACTGGGGCACAGTATGGACAGAGTTTGCAGGAGAAGCCAGGCTGCACCTGGAGATCCTGCAGTGGCGCCTGACGTGGCCTGGGAGTCGAGATGTCCTTCGATTCCTGAGCAAGCTTCATCTCCGCCAACCATCCAGACAAGATCTTCTTCTCTTTCTTTGTCAGAGGGACCTTATGGGAGGCAACATGATTCATGGCGCTCTTGGGAGGCATGCCGCACTGACACTCTATGCACACGAGGAGAAGAGGGACGGGAAATTCACCAAGTGTACTCAAACGCAGGAGCGACAAGCCAGCCTTGGGGAGCAGGGACTCCCCGTCATCCAGATCGACGGTCAAGTTCCCAGGCGCAGTAGGAAGATCGATGTCCATCGAAAAAACGTCATCTGCAATGTCGTTCATCGAGATGTCCTTGTCGGCCTCCGACGATTCCTCTGATGGCGTCTGCGGACGGGAGTAGGGCTCCTGGCCAAGCGGAGACGGCAGAACTGGTGTCGACGCCAGAAGCAATCCCAGAGATTGCCCAAGCACAGGAGAGGAGCTGCGTGTCGATGCAGGCGATATACGTCGGTACGGACGACTCCTGCTACGTGTCGGCCTGGGGATGCTGAGAGGTGAGGTGATGGGGCGAGACGCTCGGGTAGTGGCAGGTTCAAGTGGACTGGAATCGCCAGAAGCAGAGGTGGATTCCGACCCGTCCTCGTCTACGTCCTCGACGGGAAGCGCAGCAAACCGGTTTACGTCGAGGGAGTTGTGGCTGATAATCGCCGGGAACATGAAAAACTGGCAGGAGATGGCGGCCCCGTCATTATGAAGCCTCTTGACGTGAGCCTCTAGCTTGGTCCAGTTGGTGTCTTCGAAGCCGCAGTCTTCGACGTAGCAGACGATGACGTCGGAATACGTCGAGCGGACACAGCTGCCCAGCAGCTTCTTGTTGGCTAGTGTAGAGGTCATCAGACTTTGCTAAAGAGAATTCCAGAGGAAAAACTTACAGGTCTGAGACACAGTCACAGACTGACAGTGGAAACGTTTGACATGTGTTGCAAGGGCCTTTGCACCCTTCTGGCTGTTGGGAAAGGGCAAGTCACAGGGTTTACAGGTAGAGCTATGCACAGGCAAAGTCAACAGATGTGAAAGAGCAAGGAAAGACAGTCATACCTCATGTTGTTGCAGATAGATGGTGGTGGTTGATAAGAGATGAACCAGATTTCCCAATCAGGCAGTTACTGATTTGGCAGTTTAGGGCAGGCACCCATACCTTTGAGACAGGAGGGTTTTTTTTTATTTCAAGTAGGATAAGAGAGCCCTAACTCTGGGGGATAAAGGAGAACCCTAACCTGTGCAAGGAAGGGGGGTTATTTTTCTAATAGGGAGAGAGACAACCCTAACCGCACCGCAGAAGTATGAACCCTAACTCAGTGCGTGGGTCGTCGCTCTAAACGCCTGCGGCGAATGTCGCTCCTCCCGTCGATTCACCGTCTTTCCAGTACGCACTGCGGTCCAAGTAAGTCAGGTGTGTGCCCTGTTTTTTTGTGTCGTTCTGGACAGATGCCGACCATCTTCTCCTTTTCTGTATGACCGCCGGCTTTCCAAGCTCAGTTGCGACTCACCTACGGCGTCTCTATTTTACTAGCTTTCAAGACCGAGCTGTGTATCCTGGCAGACGTCTCAGTTGTGCCACTGATCCTAACGCAGAACTCCCCCCGGGCTTCAAGCTCACATGCGGACTCGCTGTCCTTTTTTCAGGCAATGTTGTACATCCCTTCCTAACCGACGATGACCGCCGGGCATGTAATCCAACCACTAAAGGCATATGTGCGCCGTCTAATTCTTTGTATTTGCGGCATAGCACCATGACGAATGCAACACTATCTGCTATATGTTGGCATCTGGCCAATCTTTGGTTTAGCTAGATGCCTATATGATATACGTCTATGTTGACGTGATATATGTCTATGCTGATATGATCTACGTCTACGCTGAAATACTCCAAGTCTATGCACATCGATATAATCTACGTCTACATCGATATAATCTACGTCTACATCGATATAATCTACGTCTACGTCGATATAATCTACGTCTACGTCGATATAATCTACGTCTATGCTGAGTATCTTTAGGAGACTGATGGCCAACCGTCGATGGTGCAGCTTAGCTGCTTGGCACAGAGGTTGATATATATATATTATAATTGCACTGCACAGTCCAGCTATGCACAGTTGAAGATGCCCCGTCTATTGACATATCGGCCCTTTTACACTGAAACGCCACCACCGTTCGGGTTGGTGCTCTGTTTTCTAGAACTGTGCAACTTAGCGGTGTTCACTAATAATAGTTATGACCTGTAGCAATCTATCTGTCATGTTTTTGGAGTGGCACAGTTCTTGGATCATGCACAGCGAATATTTAGTCGATCCTAGGGCCAAAACGCCATCTGGCCGCTGAGAACCGACCAAGAACTGTGCAGCTTAGCGGCTTGGCACAAAAATAGTTTGAAATATATAAAAAATCATGAGACAAATGACGGGCTGGCACAGTTCAAGACGCGGCCGCTATTGACGTGACGGCCCTTTTATACTGAAACGCCACCACCGTTTTGGGCAATGCTCAGTTTTCAAGAACTGTGCATCTTAGCGGTGTTTACTGCCAAGGTCTATGACCTGTAGAAGCCTGTTGGTCATGTTTTTGGAGTGGCACAGTTCTTGGATCATCCTCAGCGAATATTTAGTCGATCCCAGGGCCAAAACGCCATCTGGCCGCTGAGAACCGACCAAGAACTGTGCAGCTTAGGGGCTTGGCACAAAAATAGTTTAAAATATATAAAAAATCATGAGATAAAACATGGGCTGGCACAGTTCAAGACGCGGCCGCTATTGACGTGACGGCCCTTTTATGCTGAAATGCCACCACCGTTTTGGGCAATGCTCAGTTTTCAAGAACTGTGCATCTTAGCGGTGTTTACTGCTAATGTATATGGCCTGTAGAAGCCTATCAGTCATGTTTTTGGAGTGGCACAGTTCTTGGATCGGTCTCAGCGAATATTTAGTCGATCCCAGGGCCAAAACGCCATCTGAGCGCTGAGAGACAACCAAGAACTGTGCAGCTTAGGGGCTTGGCACAAAAATAGTTTGAAATATATAAAAAATCATGAGATAACACATGGGCTGGCACAGTTCAAGACGCGGCCGCTATTGAAGTGACGGCCCTTTTACGCTGAAACGCCACCACTGTTTTGGGCAATGCTCAGTTTTCAAGAACTGTGCATCTTAGCGGTGTTCACTGCCAATGTCTATGACCTGTAGAAGCCTATTGGTGATGTTTTTGGAGTGGCACAGTTCTTGGATCAGGCTCAGGGAATATTTAGTCGATCCCAGGGCCAAAACGCCATCTGACCGCTGAGAGACAACCAAGAACTGTGCAGTTTAGTGGCTGGGCACAAAAATAGTTTGAAATATATAAAAAATCATGAGATAGAAGACGGGCTGGCACAGTTCAAGACGCGGCCGCTATTGACGTGACGGCCCTTTTGCACTGAAACGCCACCACCGTTTTGGGCAATGCTCAGTTTTCCAGAACTGTGCATCTTAGCGGTGTTTACTGTTAATGTTTATGACCTGTAGCAACCTATCAGTCATGTTTTTGGAGTGGCACAGTTCTTGGATCAGTCGCAGCGAATATTTAGTCGATCCCAGGGCCAAAACGCCGTCTGACGGCTGAGAGACAACCAAGAACTGTGCAGCTTAGGGGCTTGGCACAAAAATAGTTTGAAATATATAAAAAATCATGAGATAGAAGAGGGGCTGGCACAGTTCAAGACGCGGCCGCTATTGAAGCGACGGCCCTTTTACGCTGAAACGCCACCACCGTTTTGGGCAATGCTCAGTTTTCGAGAACTGTGCATCTTAGCGGTGTTCAGGGATAATAGCTATGACCTGTGGGAACCTATCTGTCATGTTTTTGGAGTGGCACAGTTCTTGGATCACGCGCAGGAAGCCTATTACCCTCCAAAACGTCGGAGGAAAGGCGCCGATCGGGCCACAGAGGCCTTGAACCCTAACCGATCATGGTCAAAGTTTTTGTTTCAGGGTCAGACAGCCCTAACCCGGCCCTCCAGATAGACAGCGGTCCATTTTGCAGTCAAAGGACCTCGCGTCGGGTTGTGCGGCGTCGGGACGTCTGCGTACGCCGCCCCGAGGGAGCGAGGAACTGTGCCGCTCCAAGAATTTTTTTAAGACCTTAGGATAGTGCCAGGACCCCCCAAAAAAAATCTCGGACCCCCGCCCGAAATTGGCTTACATCCGGCAGCCGGATGTAGGAAAAGAGAGGTCGATCAGTGGCGAGAGTTCGAGCGAAGCCAGCGAGGTGTTGAGGGTAGGGGTCGCGTGCTGGCTCACGACGTTCGCTGCTTCCAGCATCATCTTTCGTCTCGCAATCGACGAGCGGGGGTGCTGGTTCAGGTGAGAGGCTAAACGTGGACGTAAGAGGTGAGTAAATGAGCATCCATGACCGAAACACGACACGTACCGCATGCTGACATGGTCCTCCGTCATCGTCATCGTCATCGCCGCCCCACGGACTCGTCGAATCCAACGCGAACCCCGCCATCCATGCATCCATCAACGACTGGCCCCACTGGTCCCGCTTGCAGCTCCGGAACCGACGAAACGAAGCCATGCGTCACGTTGCGAGTCTTGCTGCAGTATCTACATAGATCGTAGGAAGCACGAATGGTACGGGTAAGTATAACCCCACCTGCTAACGCAAAATGAACGAATGTACTCACGGATTTACGATGTGTCTCCAGCGATTTGGCGGTTAACCCCCTCGCTTCCTTCGTCTGCTCTCGCCTGCGACCGTGACTGCCAGAACCACGCGAAGCCCCCGATAGTGGGAACGAGGGTGGATGGGACGATGCTTGAGACGTTGGACGGGGCGAGAGTGCAACGGCGGAGAGTGTGTATTCAAGTTGCCGGCTTCGTGTATCGTTGGGGCTGCGAGGAGACAAAAGGTATGTGAACTCCGCAACAGGATACGTACGTAGCGGGGATGACATTATACATACCGAGGGTGAGTGGCTGCTTGCTAGTTCGAGTGTCCTTCGCTGATCCCTGTGCCATCCATGTCGTTGTGGCTAAGGCGGCTTCTCGCCACGTCTGTAGCTGACGAAAGGTCAACGGTAAGTGAGGATAGCGGAGTGGAGACGTGTGATACTGACCTATTGAAAGTTACAACGCGTGTACGGATGTATCGAAGGCGGGTTATGTTGCTATCGGTACGTCGTACGTCGATCTTCGCTGTTGCTGGCACTGAACTGCGTGCGTTTGGGCCATTTTGCATAACGTTGCCCGTACGTGACCTGGGATGTGAAGCGATGGCGGGAGGTAGTGTTTTAGGGGGTAGAGAGGGACGGATGACGTGTGCCGTGCCGATTTCAGTGTCGCGCAGTGGAGGGATGGTGTCGAGAGACGGGTAGGGGATGGGTCTGAACGAAGAGAGGACGGGCAGTAGACAGTGAGTGAGTGAGTGAGATGCGCTGATAACGGGATGGCATGGGACTTACCTGGGGGTATGCGGCGAGTCGTCGCTGCATGCTGGCTTGGTTATCGAGCCTCGTTTGCAGGTGTCGCCTCCTGTGTAGTCCCTAGGACCCTAGGGTGTGAAACGACGTGGACACATCATCATGCCGTAGAGTTGGGTGCCAAGGGGTGGGATGGAGAAGAGAAGAGGTGGCACAGAAGGTAAGGGCGGCGCAGGGGTGGTTGGTTAGGCAAACGAGTGGATGCGGAGGACAGCGGATGCCGCGCAGAGGGTGGAATTGGGACCTGGGTGCGTGGAGACGCTCGAAGGGCGGAGGCGATCGAAGACGAGGCGCTGGTGTGGACGAATCAGCCCCGCGTGAGTCGTAAAAACGACTCGCTCCGCACTGTATCTGGCGGGTCCCTCTTCGAGGGTCTCCCCTGGTTGTCTCAAGTCTCGACACCCTCTCCGCATATCCACTGCCTCCGAAAACTCCTCCCACATCGCTCAAGGAGGAGGGGCACGCGATGCTGTGCGTGGTTTCACTCGCTTTTGTTCGAGCGGTAAATTAGCTGAATACATATAATATGAGTCTGAATATCAAAAAAAAAGAAATAAAAGCTACTTACCAGTAATATTCAGAGCCTCGGGCATCCAGCGAGGCGAGGGAGGGATGGACGAGAGGTGGTGGTGGTGGTAAGAAATCAAGATCAACGTTGATCTCTTTTCCCCCTTATCCGACAGTTACCCAATCGGGATCGGTCTCAAGGCAGAGCACGGACGCTCGTTAAAGGTGTCGCAAGGACGAGCGCGTGTCCGGCGCACTACGAAATGACCACACGAAATAACCACGCGGAATGACCACCGCCCCAAATGACCACGCAACTAAAGGTGATTTTCATCGTGGTCATTTTGCGTGGTCATTTGGCATGTGGTCATTTGCATGGTCATTTTGCATGTGGTCATTTGCGTGGTCATTTTGCACGTCAGTCGCTTTGCATGTCGTCCTTTGGCACTCTGTAGCAAATAACATTACATTACTTTATTTAAGAAACTATCTATACAAATTTTAAGTGAATGTATCGAAAACGAGGGGGCGAGCTGACATGTCGCCCCACTCGTGCACCTGTTTACGTTTCCCCTGTACGCCCTCAAAACCTCGCTCACTTCCCTCGCCTGCCTACACTGTAGCATCCGCTAATGCGGAGGGAGCAATAGTGTGATGGTGTGAAGGTGTGGTGACGAGATGGGGCGGCTTACAATGGCGGCAGCCGTGTACATGGTAGCCGGTCGTGTGTATGCGGTTGGCGTTGGTGGTAGCATTTGCGGTGGCGGCGGTTATGTCGATAGTGGTGGGCAGTCACGGGCGATGTTCCGAGTGAGCTCGAACGCGGTCTGGTAAACCGAATGATGTTCGAGGAGGAGACAATGACACGGTTAGTGCCGTTGTCTCCTCGCACCACCCGTGGATTGGGTGGTACCTCGTGGGTCCCCTCTTCGATGCGCTGCGCGGTAGCGGTTGGGTGAGAGACTGGCGTCGAGGGCTTATGGCGTACGTGGCAGCCTGGAGCCATAGCGAGAGAGGTTCGGCATGGTCATGAGGGAGGGCGTGCGTGTGCGTGGCAGCCGTCAGACGATACGACCGAGGTGGTTGTGGTAGCGAGGTCGTTAGGCCGGAGGCGGTTGTAATGGGCGTTGGCATGTGTGTGTGCGTGGCAGCCGCGAGGCAAGCTGCGCGTCATCTTGCTGAACCGTGGCGAACGAGGCAGGCGGGGCTGGTGGAGGTAAGTCGACGGTGGTGGGTTCCACGGGTGTCCGAACAAACTCGAACGCGGTCTGGTAACCAGACCGCATTCGGTGGGGAGACAGCTACGGTGTCTGTCTCCCCGTATAGCCTGTGGGTTGTGTGGTGGTAAGTAGCATGTCATGGAAATATGAATAATGGAACAAGTGGAACGAGTCGTAAGACCCGTTCCATGACGCACCTCACGGGTCTCCCTCTTCGAGGGTCTCCCCTTGGTTTCTCGGCACTCTCTCCGCCCCTAACCTACAGCGATACGCCAGACGAAAGAAGAGGAGGGAGGGAGGACAGCCCACAGCCTTAGGCTAAGTGGGAGATGGGGAGTGGAGGAAGGAAGTGAGCAGACGAAAGGTGCAATCACGGAAACATCCGGCTGACATAAACCGGAAGGGATAACCGGTTGCCGGGCGTGGAAAGCGCAGGAAAGTCCAGTGGGCACGGGAAAGTGCACAGGAAAGCGCGGGAAAGTGCACGGGAAAGCGTAGGAAAGTGCACGGGAAAGCGTCGGAAAGTCGGGAAAGCACGGGACAGTGCACGGGAAAGCACGGCAAAGTCCATGGGAAAGGTCGGCAATATCGGGAAAGGTATGCCGGTGAAGGAGGAAAGTCACCGAGATCGCCGACCGTCAGAGGAAAGACTTTCCTGTGCTAAAAATAAATTACCGGACTTTCCCGAACGCTTTCCCGCTTTCCAAAATATTCGAATTTTGACACCATTTTCTACTCTATTTACAGTTTCCCCCCATCCCCGTCAAATTGGACGGTGAAAATTGGTAGATGGGGGTATTCGAGGTCGGGGAATCCGAATATCCACTCAGAATTGCGAAATTCCCACGATCGACCCCCGGAAAGCGCGTTCGTAACGATAGAACGGAAAGTTGTTGGAATAAAGCTAGAATTTCTGGTGGTACGAAGTTCTGCTTTTCTATCGCATCAAACGTGTGCTAACTCTCTGATCCAGGGGTTTAAGGGCATTTCGTGCGTTAGCTTATCAGTATCTTATCGACGAGATGGGAAATGCTGCGCCGAAATTTCGTCTCAAAGACGAAGCCCTTCTACTCATGGCATCGGCGCCGTGGTTTGTCAACAGTCTTCATTCGACCCCGGATCTTGGCCAATCCCATCGTGACCTCCTCACCAACATCCTCCCCCACATACGCAAAGAAGACGCTGATCTTGATGTCCTCCCCTTTGTAACTTCCATCCGAGACGCCGACGGCAACGCCTCTGATTACTCGACTGACAGCGAGGATGAGTACCACCCACGCCACGTCGCCGCCAACGCCAACACCGTCCCATGCATGCTCCATGGCCTCCTTTTCATTAACCCTCTCAAACTCGGTGAAGGGATTCCCTGTCCCCGCTTTCAGCATAACGGTCGCTTCATCAAGGACCAAACGTTCAAGCATATCTTTGGGAAGGAGCTGGATGACGTCCAGAGCATTATATATGGAGGCGGCATGGTCCAGAAGTCAAATCCTGATCGAGTACGGAACAAAGTACGAAGGACGACTCGCTACATTCCGGAGGAAAACGAGGCCCCAATATTCAATCTGGCGGCACAAGGCTATCACCTCGAAGCTCCTGGACGCGACGATGGCTCTGACAACGAGGCGCCTGACTCTGATGACGAAGAGGAAGTCGACATGTTTCTTCAGGACATTGATATGCAGCTCAGTGTCCTCTGGCGACAATTTTTGCTCGACATGACCGAGAAGGCTCCAAATATGTCGGGAGCGGGTCAGGTTTCGTACATCAAACTCAACAAACTTCAACGGCGCCAGGTCGACGAAGACACCTACAAAAATAAGGTCCTCTCCGAATACTTCAAGCTATGCCAGTGGAAGATCCCCGACGACAAGGGCTGGGATATCATCTTCGGTCATTTATGGCCAGAGAAGGATGTTACCAAGTTCGCCGCACAAAATTACGGTCAAAGCGACTACTACGTCTCATGGGGTCGTCTTCTCGACAGGTGTCCAGATGACAACACGATCAAGAAGGTTCGTCGAGAACTTCGAAAACGCTTTAACAAACTGTTTTGGGTCCCCCATGCATATCCAGACAAGATATGGTGGACGAAGAACACTGAACGCGACAGATCTGGATTTACTATCACGCAAGGCGTCGCCCGTGCTGCCCCTCGTGTCGCTGTGCGCCACACTCCAGATTGGGTCCTCCAGCCATCTTTACAAGAGTCTCGTCCTCGTTCCCAAGCTCGTCTCCGCTAATTGCTTCTCTTATTGCCGTGTTTGTTTAAATATTCTTCTCGTCTCTTACTTGTCACCCAATTGCATATAGTGTTCCATTTATCAGTTGGCTTTTGATAAGTCAATTTCGTCGATACCCATCTAATTTATTTGATTTGTTTAATATTGAATCGTAAATCAACTGGACGGATGGCTTAGTGTTGACAATGTTGAACATTGATCATGATCACGAATAACTTACTGTCCATTCGAAACTCTACATAATTGATGTATGGTATGGATTAATTTGATTACCTGGTCGGATGATAATCATGATACATGAAGTATTTTTATTGTGAAGGTAGATCGCCCAAATAAAACTTGAAACCATACGTTAGGGGTACCATATCTGTTAGAGCAGAAACTGCAGATGTGATGGGCCGCAGATACTTCGAGTACAAGCAAGGCTTATCAATGGATTTCCGAAAGTGGTAGGATTGTCATTCTGTGAGATATAGGGTAACCATAGCTCATGTAGGCTCTATGGGGAGCCTGCATGCCTGCAGGTGGTATTAAATGTCATTTTTCAGACTGTGTGTGATACTGGAGTTCACATACAGATGATCAGAGTTCACGTAGGCTCTGTGCAGGGATCCTGGATGCTCGCAAATAGTAGTAATGTCATTTTTTAGACTATGAGTGATACTGGAGTTCACATACAGATAATGAGAGTTCATCTGGTCTATATACGGGGATCCTGGATTCCCGCAAATAGTAGTAATGTCATGTTTCAGACTTTGCATGACACTGGACTTCACAGACAGATGATCACAGTTCACGTAGGCTCTGTGCGTGGTTCTTGGATTCCCGCAAATGGTAGCAATGTGCTTTTTCAGAGTGTGCGTGATACTGGACCTCACATACAGATAATCATAGCTCAGATGGTCTATACACAGGGATCCTGGATCCCCGCAAATAGTAGTACTACCATTCTATGCACAGTGTGTGACAACTGACTTCACGTGCAGGTAGCCATCACTCACGTGGCATATATACGGAGATCCTGGATGCCCGCAAATAGTAGGAATGACATGTTTCAGACTTTGTGTGACACTGGACTTCACGTACAGATGATCACAGTCGACATAGGCTCTGTGCGGGGATCTTGGATTCCCGCAAATGGTAGTAATGTCATTTTATGCACAGTTTGTGAGAACTGACTTCACGTGCAGGTAACTATCACTCAAGTGGCCTATATACGGGGATCCTGGATACCCGCAAATAGTAGTAATGTCTTTTTTGAGAGTGTGCATGACACAGGACTTCATGTACAGATAATCGTAGCTCAGATAGTCTATACACGGGGATCATGGATCCCCGCAAATGGTAGTACTATCATTCTATGCATAGTGTGTGACCACTGACTTCACGTGCAGGTAGCTATCACTCAAGTGGCCTATATACGAGGATCCTGGATGCCCGCAAATAATAGTAATGTCTTTTTTCAGAGTGTGCATGACACAAGACTTCATGTACAGATAATCGTAGCTCAGATAGTCTATACACGGGGATCATGGATCCCCGCAAATGGTAGTACTATCATTCTATGCATAGTGTGTGACCACTGACTTCACGCGCAGGTAGCTATCACTCAAGTGGCCTATATACGGGGATCCTGGATGCCCGCAAATAGTAGTAATGTCTTTTTTCAGAGTGTGCATGACACAGGACTTCATGTACAGATAATCATAGTTTACATAGGCTCTGTGCGGTAATCTCAGATTCCCGCAAATGGTAGTAGTATCATTCTATGCACTGTGTGTGACCACTGACTTCACGTGCAGGTAGCTATCACTCAAGTGGCCTATATACGGGGATCCTGGATGCCCGCAAATAATAGTAATGTCTTTTTTCAGAGTGTGCATGACACAGGACTTCATATACAGATAATCATAGCTCAGATGGTCTATACACGCGGATCCTAGATCCCTGCGAATGATAGTAATGTCATTTTATGCATAGTGTGTGAGAACTGACTTCACGTGCAAGTAGCCATAGCTCATATGGTTTATAAACAAAGATCCTGGATGCCTGCAAATGTTACCAATATCATGTTTCAGACTTTGCATAACACAGGACTTCATGTACAGATAATCATAGTTCACGTAGGCTCTGTGCGGGGATCTTGGATTCCCACAAATGGTAGTAATGTCATTCTATGCACAGTTTGGGAGAACTGACTTCACGTGCATATAGCTATCACTCATGTGGCCTATATACGGGGATCCTGGATGCCCGCAAATAGTAGTAATGTCTTTTTTCAGAGTGTGCATGGCATCGGACTACATGTACAGATAATCATAGCTCAGATGGTCTATACAAGGGGATCTAGGATCCCCGCAAATGGTAGTACTACCATTCTATGCACAGTGTGTGACAACTGACTTCACGTGCATGTAGCCATCACTCACGTGGCATATATACGGGGATCCTGGATCCCCACAAATAGTAGTACTATCATTCTATGCACAGTGTCTGACAAATAACTTCACGTGCAGATAGCCATAGCTCATGTGGCCTATATACGGGGATCCTGGATGCCCGCAAATGTTACTAATGTTACTTTTCAGACTTTGCATGAGACTGAAATTCACGTACAGATGATCATAGTCCATGTAGGCTCTGTGCGGGGTTCTTGGATTCCCACAAATGGTAGTAGTATTATTCTATGCACAGGGTGTGACCACTGACTTCACGTGCAGGTAGCTATCACTTGATTGCCCTATATATGGGGATCCTGGATGCCTGCAAATAATAGTACTGTCTTTTTTCAGAGTGTGCATGACACAGGACTTCAGGTACAGATAATCATAGCTCACATAGGCTCTGTGTGGGGATCTTGGATGCCCCAAATAGTAGTAATGTCATATTTCAGAGTGTGCATGATACTGGACTTCACGTACAGATAATGAGAGCTCACGGAGGCTCCGTGCGGGGCTCTTGGATGCGCACGAGTGGTAGTAGTATCATTCTATGCAGAGTGTAAGAACTGACTGTAGGTGCAGGGAACCATGGTGCATGTGGCATATATACAGGGATCCTGGATGCTCGCAAATAGTAGTAATGTCATTTTTTAGACTGTGAGTGATACTGGACTTCACGTACCCATAATGATCATTCACGTGGTCTATATACGGGGATCCTGGATTCCCACAAATAGTAGTAATGTTATGTTTCAGAGTGTGTGACACTGGACTGCATGCACAGAGAATCAGAATTCACATAGGCTTTGTGCGGGGATCTTGGATGCTTGCAAATAGTAGTAATCTCGTCTTTCAGAATGTGCATGACACTGGACTTCACGTACAGATAATGATAGTTCACGTAGTCTCTGTGTGGAGATCATGGATCCCCGCACATAATAGTAATGTCATGTTTCAGACTTTGTGTGACACTGGACTTCATGTACAGATAATCATAGTTCACATAGGCTCTGTGCGGGGATCTTGGATTCCCTCAAATACTAGTAATCTCACTCTATGCACTGTGTGTGAGAACTGACTTCACATGCAAGTAGCCATAGCTCATAAGGCCTTTAAACGGGGATCCTGGATGCCCGCAAATAATAGTAATGTCTTTTTTCAGAGTGTGCATGGCACCGGACTTCATGTACAGATAATCATAGCTCAGATGGTCTATACACGGGGATCCTGGATCCCCGCAAATGGTAGTAGTATCATTCTATGCACAGTGTGCGACCACTGACTTCACGTGCAGGTAGCTATCACTCACGTGGTCTATATACGGGGATCCTGGATGCCTGCAAATGTTACTAATGTTATGTTTCAGACTTTGTGTGACACTGGACTTCACATACAGATAAGGATAGTCCATCTAGGCTCTGTGCGGGGTTCTTGGATTCCTGAAAATGGCAGTAATGCCATTCTATGCACAGTTTGTGAGAACTGTCTTCATGTGCAAGTAGTAATAGCTCACGTGGCCTATATACGGGGATCCAGGATCCCCGCAAATGGTAGTACTATTATTCTATGCACAGTGTGTGACAACTGACTTCACGTGCAGATAGCCATAGCTCATGTCGCCTAAATACAGGGATCCTAGATGCCCACAAATGTTACTAATGTTATGTTTCAGACTTTGCATGACACTGGATGTTATGCACAGATTACCATAGTTCACATAGGCTCCGTGTGGGGATCTTGGATGCCCACAAGTAGTAGTAGTATCATTCTATGCACAGTGTGTGAGAACTGACTTCATGTGCAGGTAGCCATCACTCACATAGTATCTGTCTGGGGATCTTGGAGCCCCACAAGTGCATAACAGCTAACTCCACATGCAGATGAACATAGCATATGTGGGCTATGTCTGGAGATTCTGGAGCCCCAAAAACAGTATTACTACTATTCTATACACAGTACATGAAAATTGACTCTTCACACAGGTGACAACAGCTCACATAGTCTCTGTGTAGAAATTCCAACCTTCTGCAAGTGGTAGTAATATTACTTGACACACTATGCACACACTAGATAAATTATCAATTTACTCAACAGCAGCCAAGAATAAGCCAGGGTTACCCAAGGGATGAGCCAGGGATGAGCTAGGATTGAGCCAGGGATGAGCCAGGATTGAGCCAGGGATGACCAATAGGGACTAGGGATGGAGTAGGGATTTTAAAAAAAAGTCCCAATAACCGCAACCAAAGCTATGCCACGGGTACACGCACTACCAAAAGAAAGAAGGAATGCCCGGGACGCCCGGTACGCACCCCACCAAAAGCTACGCTGTGGGTTAGGGCACTGGCAAAAGAGGAATGCCAGTGGAACGCTTCAGGAATGCCAGTGGAACGCCATGGCAGACGCCCTACTGAAAGAGGAACGCCCAGTGCATGACACAATACTGAAAGAAGAACACCCAGTGCATGACACAATGCCAAGGGTACCCACCAGACAGCAAGAACGCCAGAGGCCACAAAGAAGAACGCCTACGGAATGCCTACGGAACATGTCGGGAACGCCAAAGGGAATCAAGGAACGCCTCGGGAACATCTTGATGCAATGACATCATGCATCGGATAGGCGTACCGGTCCCTGACATGATGGCCGAGAACGCCAGGAGCGTCTACTTTATTTTTAGATTGACGCTGGGAACGCCATGAATGCCCAAACTATTTTTAGATTGACGTTCTGCAGGCGTACCGGAACGCCCAAATATTCGATTTTTCGTACGATTAAACTGTTTATTTAATTTACCCCCTCCCCGTGGGTGGTTTCGGGTGATCTGAAATACCTAGGGGGGGTTTTCAAGGTCGGGGAATCCGAATCTGAAGTCAGAATGTCGAAATTCCTACGGAACGCCTGAATGCAATGAAGCTGTTGAAATCCTTTGGAATTAGGCCAGCCCGACGTCGACGAAGCCCCTGGATCCGTCGACACCGACGCAGAGCGTGCTACTTTAGACGCTCTGGATCGCGACGTGGGCGACTTGGACGATTTCGAGTGCTACCAGTAGTTTTGGACCTGGTAAGTCCTACCTTATCCTTTCTTTCTTATCTTAACCAATACTGACTTCTAATTTCAACGCGCCTGTCCTCATCTATACCTGGAGTAGCATCCAAGCAACCTGTTATGTCGATTCGTATGACGCGGCGGGCTCGACCATCAGTGCAGAAACGTGTTTAGATTATGTATCCAATCTCGCGGAAGGGAAGAGCGACGATGACTCATGGAAAGGGTTCCATCCAGATTCAAATTGGCTCTAGTAGGTCGTAATATTCAGAATAGCTCCAAGTGTACATTATTTGTCATGGTAAGGTGGTCTAATAGTAGAGCTGTAGATGACTCGTGAGAGCCTTCTTGTGCGAATCTTTTCCTCTTTGCGGTGAATGGGCGGCCTCCGGCAACACCAGGAATGCTATCCCACGAATCCCGACTCTCCCCAAGATGTTGACTACGCCATGCCCCCAAGCTCCAATCCTCCCTCCGTCAAAGACCAATATCATCACTATATCCAGCGATTCATTTTGCGACAGTTTCAGATCGGACCCCGGCGTGCATCGTACGTACCCCCAACTAATTATATATACAATGCACCATCGCGGTTGGGAAGTTGACGCTTATCAGTCAGCCCAGGACCAAACGAGACCGAACCAAATCTTTCTCGAAAGCTCACAAGACCGGAGAAGGCACAGAGACCATCTTTTTCTACGATATATCGTCTGGTGTTCTTCAAATTCGGCCTTTGTCCCGGGTATACGGCAGAACCAATCTTTATCGCGATGGAAATAATCCCGCCAACGTTGACCACTTGGAGGTAAAAGTTTCTGGCCTCGAGAACAACGCATCTTGGGTCATTAGGTCAATTCACAGGGGCCTAAAATCTCAGCAGTTTACACTCTCGAGGTTGGAGCTCGCCACGTTGCGAAAGTTTATCTTCTTGATGCACTATCGCAACGATCACGTTTCTTCCACATATTTCCAGGATAAAAGTCCCCACAATGCTCCCCTCGCCGATTGGATTCGAAGGTACAAGAAAACCCGACAGCTTGCGACAGAGGTCGACGTTTGGCTTGATGGGTTGCGCTATTACCTAGATACCCCACACCAAGAGATCGTCGCAACAGGAGAGCGTACACGAGAAAGGTGCGGAGACCATCGGCTGCATGAAATGTTGAGGAGAGGAGTGGACCCAGACATCGAGGATTGGTATGCCATCGACTACGAGAGTCAAGCGAACTATTTCTTCCTTGGTGTCTGGGAGGCGGCTGCAGATACCGAGTTTGTCTTGGGTGGAAATGGATTTGGGCTTTTGGGAGGGCCTGATCTATGGCAGCCGGGGAGCTCACAGACTCTATGTCGTGGTCCCCCGTATTGCCATAGTTCTTCGGCGAACCTTTCTCCACCATCCCCATTCTAATGACCCCTCAGTTCTCTACAGCTACCTTGCGAATACTAACATTTATTCGATTTCACTGCAAATATTATATCTACATACTTATGTTATGTTAAATAATCCGTACAACTTGAAAACTATACAGTATATACATCAGAAAAATAGACAGAGAGAAACAAATAACCATGATAGCAATAACACGACCGCAGTAAGGAGAGCTAGCGAAGGACGAAAAAAATTCATGTAACAATGGAAACTTATCTATTAGTACATACGACTACTCGAATTGTTCGAGTGGACCTCTAACGACGTCGAAAATCTTCCAAAAGACCTGAATCAGCCATGAACGAACCCCACCGCTCATCTAGCCTCGAATCACGCGCCGCTAGACCGAGATCAGCCAAGTCCATGTTGGGAGGGGCACCGGCCTGCGCTTGGGGGTGGTACGTCGATGCAGGGTTATTGTACATAGCATACGACGCAGCCTGGGCCTGAGAATTCGGGTGCTGTTGTGACGAAGAGGAAATATGGTCGGGGATATTAGGTTGCGACTGGCGTCGCGATACCTCTCGCTGAGCTTGGGGCGGGTATTGAGAGGCGTAATGTGCGTGGGGATGACGAGGCTGCAAATCGACGGAGTTGACGTGAGCAGCGTGAACGTGGTACTGCTGGTGCTGCTGGAGTGGCTGCTGACGCGCCTGGAACGGGGGTGGTTGCATATGACGAGCTGAATTTGGGGCAATTGGCTGCTGTCGCAAATCGGTGGACCAGCCGTACGCAGAGGTCGCGGATGGAACCTCGACTGGAGAGGTTTGCTGAAGACTGCGATCCGAGGGAGCGTATGAATAACGCATCGACTCTATAGGAGATGCCATATATTGGTCTCGAGATTGAATGGCGACGGGTGCAGCCCATGCATTTGCCATGCTGCTGGAAGACGAAGAGGAATCTGATAACGCGATAGCAGGAGGCTGGTGCTGATAGCCCGATGCTGGAACAGAGGAATGTGTTCGTGAAGCCTGTTGTTGCTGCTGCTGAGTCGCTCGACTTTGGTCGACGGATTGAAGTTCAGGAGTCTGGGCTTGCACTTGCGAAAGAACAACAGGATATAGGGGTGGGCTCGGTTCAAATCGGACAGCCTGAAGAGCCGATGTCGTCGTTGATTCATTTCCGCGTTTCGCAGAAACAAACCGAGTGTGACCAGCGAAAATGGACAATTCATCATCCGTTTTATCCTCCTGCTTGATATTCCACAGAAATCCTCCCTTATCTCCTGCCATCGGAGATGGATCGTTCTGAGCCGCCGCGAGCGCATTCCGCGCTTTTTCACTTAGTTTTGTTAAGATAGGCTGGTAAAAAAGGTACATCAGATCGTCGGTACGGTAAGACGGGCTTCGAGGACGCGTACCAAAGCTTTTGTCGCCCTAATGCTATACATAGAAGCTTTGGAGAAAAGAATGCATGCTTGTTCCAGTTCGATCATAGCAGATTGCGCAAGCGGCGAACGAGGTCCGCGTGTGACGACTGTGCCAAAAACAACCTGAAAATAGGTGCGTCATCTTAGCATTGTGTGACGTGAGGGTTTAACAGAGGTACGTACTGCAGCTGAAAATGCGAATGTCCACATCGTCCAAAAACGGGAACAGGAGTTTGGCCAGATATTAAACTGTTCACGAATGGATTTCAAAATGGTGGATGAAGCGCGATACGCTGCCAAAAAGGATGGTGCGTAAACGCTTTTCAGCGGGTTGACAGGATGTTCGATAATCGCCTGAGCGAAGAAACTCCGGTGTATATACATGAGAACTGTAGGATCAAATCTCTCAGATTACGAACGAAAAGTCACAAGAAATCATACCTGTTTCACGGATGTGGTCTAGAACACAGCGTTGAAACGAAGCGGCAAGGTCGTCCGGCGCAGTCGACATTCCATCTGGTAGCGGGAACTCACGAACTTTGCGGTCGAGCTCCATGATGGTGGCGTACGACGGGGCCTCGGCAGTCAAGGTACGAGATGTCACATCTGCAACACACTCGGCCGCAAAACGATATTGCCAGACTTCGACTGAAAAAAGAATGGGCTGGTTTCTGGGACGGCAAAAATATATTACTTACACGCTGAGCCGAAACCACCTTCCTTGTTCAGGTCATCAATACTATATTGCGGGTAATTGCAATCGATATAAGCTAAGGAGAACGATGGCGGCCGTCCCGTATTCAGACTCTGCGGTATTCGGTAAGCTCCGAGTCAAAGAGAGGCCGACATTTGAAACGTACCTGCCAAACGTCTGCGACAAAAAGATCCCAGAACAAGACACGTCGTCGCTGTACCATCTTCGGCGACAATCCCCAGCGAGCACTATCACGATCTAAAAGGTTCATGTGAGATACACCGAAACAACTCTCATAAAAGAGAGGAAACGTACGAAGGCCAATCTAAATTCAAGATATCAATACGAATTAAAGCCTCCGAAGAAAAAATAACTCACGGTCTGAGACAAATGCGAAGCTAGTGTAACTAACGACCAAGTCATCTCCATGCTTGTCTCGCTTTTCAAATCACTTCCGCTCATGGCGTTATAAATACTCATGAGGTGCAAGGCTTGAATAGTGACGACAGAAGGTTTCTCCAGGACCGGCTGCAAGGAGATTGCGGCTCGGGAGATCTGGTGGAAGTGTTCTCCACGCGCATTTGATGGTTCTTGTCCGACGAGAGATCCAACCGCTAAGATGACGAATAGAAGGGCGAGATCGTGTGGACTGCTGTATTCTTCTCCGGGCGGGGCTGACTGTCGCTTGTAGATGACTGGAATCATATCATCGATTAACTGGAACCGGGTGACGCCGCGGAAGATCCAAGAGACTTGCTCAAAGTAGGTCTCACAGAGAGCCAGCGTACGTTCATATGGAGGAAGATGGCTCTCGATAAGTTCTTGAACATCTGCGGGCTGACCCATGGGAGTGAACGGAAAGGATTGGGAAAACAATGACAAGTCGCCGATTGTCGACGGACTCTTCGAGCCTTGCATGGAATCGGGTGTACGAACACCCTCAGGTGAGGCATTGTTTGAATCAAGGTTGGCCTATGGGAGTCGATTAGTAAAAAGGAGGCTCTCATTCGTAGACGAACTCACCAAGAGAAGGCTCTGTGAAGTTCAAATGGACACATGACTACTCGGTGCATATTGACGAGCTATAAAATGAGACGCACCTCTGACCCGCCAGTAGGCCCAAAAAACCTCGATATCCCATGCTCCGATATCGACAGAGTGCCAAACGCATCCAGCACTTCTCCCGACTGCGCTGCTGGGCCGGTACCGTCCTCTCCACATGCATCAATGTCTCCATCGCGCTCATCGACATGAATCAAGTCCTCGTGGAGGAGAGGGTGGGGTTCGGTGGAGTGTTTTGCATGCAAGGTGGACAGTGCGTCTTCGAGCTGTCGTATCCGGCCACTCAAATTGGCGATCCGTCGGTGCAGATGTTCCGTTGCAGCCAAAACGAATCTAAAAAACGTGGTTTAGCTTCCAGGATTTGCAGGGACGAACGACGGAACAAATACCGTGTTCCTTGGCCAGTGGCGAGACTTCCTATCCGAAGTTCAGTAGCCGCTCAAAGGAAACGTGGCAGACTCACCATTTGGACACAACGCCGCACACCCTCTTCTCTGTTCCGCCCATCGTCGTTGGTTTTCGAATGACACTGGTATATGTCAAAAAACATACCTGGCAAGACTGACAGGGAATCTGCTTGTCGCACTTTATCTTCAACCTTTCGCCGAAATGAGTTGAATTGGCCGTAAACAAGTGCGATGATCGCATACCTACGACATTCGGCACAGCTAACCTTAGGGCAATACCAATCTAATATCAGATCCACCGAAGACGGAAAGCGAGGCCAAGCGTACCTCTCCTATCGAAGTTTAAAGGAAATGTCAGGAGGACGCCATGTGGCTCTCGACGAGCCATGACTCGAATACGCACCTCTATTTCGTTTGAGCTCTAGTTCTCGACCATGGCTACCATCGAACCGATATTCTTCCAAATCCTTCCGACTTGAGCGACGTTTAAGTTTTGCTTTCGTAGGTTCAGCAGGCATTGAGATTGTAGGGCAGGAAAGGAGAGCAAGCAGGGAACTGACCAGCTTCTTATTTCGCATAAAGTTGCTTCCGCCCCTCTCGACCGTATGGAGACTGATGGGAAAATCTGTGAACAAAGCAGATTGCCGCCACATCAAACATGTTTTCTCACGTCATCCAACCAATCATAGGACCCATTCACGTCTCATGTGGCCGACTCCTGCTCGCGATTTGTCAAACCGGCTCGAAAGAAGGAAACCGTTTGTTGCCTGGACATTTCTAAGGCAGTGACAAAGCCCTTCATTTCGGTCAAACTCTCCGATCGACAAATGGCACCTGGTCATCATGGATGATGGATGGCGCTCAATGCCATGCAAATAACCCAAAAGTCTAATTTTACGCGACTTCAGACTTACAGTATATGAGCATCGTTCTTTGCTCGCTCGCAGCGCATCGCCTCTCGCAGTTGTTGCGCCATAGAATCATGAAAATACTTATACAACAAAGCTGAGAAGAGGCAACTTAGATAATAATATTTGTTGACCGGATATAATATCTTGCGATGGGCTGACGGGTAGCAGCGTTTCGAACTACATAGACGGAATATTCTGCAGTGCATTCGTCGACGTGGATACGTATGTAGCATCTGCGATTAATCTGATAATCACAGCCATACCACTAGCGACAACTTCTCCGCAGCAGTCAGGGAGACAAGAAGGCGAGAACCGGGGCATATGTGCATTGTGATCAACTACAATCCACTTTCGGAATCCTTAACATGCAGTCATGCTCCTCTCTCTGGTCTTTCGCCTTTAAACCTCCTCTGTTTCAGCTTGTTTTCTCTCCTAATCGGATTGGGTTATGGCCTTATATCCGGGAAATTTCGAGCTGCGTGATGAAGTTGAGGATCGCCGGTCTCTGAAATATTGTCACTGTCAAGTCACTGTCTTCATAATTCTTGTTCTTCGATAGAAAGCCCTGGAACCTTAGCAGTCGCCGCCTCGCATCCGCAGTCCTACAAAGATTTTCTGCATCTTTCCGCAGCTTGAGTGCCAAAGACGATCAGTGGTTGCCATACCGTCCGCCTCGGATTTTAGAAGGCGACACTTTGCTCTTGTGGAACACAAACGCGACGTACATGTACACGGGAAGACATATGCGCCTTCCATAAGGACCCAAACAAACAGGCGCCCAATGGTGTATGAGCCTCCCAAACGCAGCTTGAACGGAGCGTCTGGATTTCATCCTCTGTCAAGAATTCAATTGACCATGTGTTTCCCAGAGCTTAATGTCGTTTGTACTGACATAAACCCTTGTCTACTTCGAACAAACGATCGGAGCCCCCGAAAATGTAGTATAGGTGCAAACTCATTCTTATATCAGTTTCGACGCACTGGCATGGGCCTTGCATTGACTATGTTATGTGCAATCGATTGATTGTGCAAATTTTGAGTGGCACCCTGTCTATTGATATAACTAACGACAGGAAGCCACGCCTTGCGAGTAATGTAGGATGTCGAGGTCGCGAACATTGTACAATATGTACGTTACAAATACAACTTTCATCAGAATTTTCTCGGGTACATATGTATGTATGTGTAAGAGTACTTACCGATATTCGCATCCCGGGAATGTAAATTTTGGGCAGCTTGGATGGGCCTTTTATAACCGACCGGCGACCACGCGTGGTTTCATTTAAATTTTGCCACGGTTTCAGAGCCGGCACCTACCCTCATATAACCGGAGTCCGGCGGCCATCGTTGTTTCGCTTGACTCCCTACCCTGCACATTGCTGATGTCAAGATTCCCCTGCAGGTCTCTTTGGAACCAACATCTCGCTTCTCGGTATAAAGGCCTACTAGTACCAAAAGAAATAGTGCGCAAACGTTCACTGGAATCAAGTTGGAATCGAATCAATCATGTAACCTTCTCGAACTATTCCAGCTCATGATTCGCGGGACTAATATCTTGTACATTGACTCTTGAGGCGAAGCCTATCAAGCCTACGGAGCTACTTAAGTATGTCAGGCGGAACACGAGGAACGGAAACGCGGCGAGATAAGATAACTAATATCTAATCTAATCTCTTCGCTGCTGCAGCTTATGCTAGGCTGCGGCAGCCCATAGCTGCCGAAGGGTCACGAGACTGTGAGCCCAGCGTGTGTCATCCATCCGCTACTTGACCTTTTCTCCGTGCATTTATTTAGACACGACTCATGTCTTGAACGTGTTTGTTCTGGGTGTCCTACGATCTCAACACACATATCCTTGCTTTTGTACCCCTACATGGCACCATACTTTGAGACAGTGAAAGTAAGTAATACATGAATCAATCTCATTTTCGCACTGTTCTGATACTTAATCGTGGCGGCCTTTTAGTCTTTTGCAGATGTACCGCTTACGAACGACGGGGTAGACACACATTCCTTCCTGGAGGCGTCAGATGGTCTGGTTCAGATGTTTGGTGAGGGCTCTTTACGCGTTAATTCTGAGAACCGAGGACTTAAGGGGCGTGATGCGGTCCCGTATACGTGAAGATTTATTGGGTTCTGGAGTCTTTGGGTTCGTACAGTCAGACATCAGAAGTAACATCAACGTGCGTTCTTATCCCTCTATTCTCATATGTATCCGCACCCTGATATGAAATCGTGTATATCTTCAGGGTGTTCGTGGTCGCTACGAGTCCGCCATCGAAAAATCGGGCACTCTCGAAGACCTAGTGCGATCTGAAAGCATGGAACCGCAGAAACACGCTACGCCATGCCTCACTCGTCTCACCCGGTATGTTAAAGTTAGCTCATTCATTACCCACGTCGATTAATGTTAACCGTGACATATCTGTGTCCATATTTCTAACTCTCTCCGACTGTTCATTCCTTTTGGATTTTTCTCTTGTTCTTCACCGAAACTTTAGGGGGTTGGCGTTTACATGCCGTGCACTACAGCACATGCAGAAAGACACGGTCTCAGAGCTGCATATCTGCTTCAAGCGGTCATACGACGAAGTTCTGCGTCACCACCATACATTCGTCATCCGCTCTATCGTATCCGTAAGTAGCTCTACCTCCTTCTGTTCTTGTGCGTTCTGACCAATACTTATCATCGACTTACCCCCTATGTTCCCATTTCTTCTCCACGTCTTCTCGGATTCGTTCCCTTTGTTGTTACGATATCCTTCTGACCTCATTCCACTTCGATTTCTGCGATCCACCCCCCTAATTCATGGATAACCCTCCCTCTTCTTCCCTTCCCTTTCTAATCTTAACAGGTGGCCATTCGCGCAGTACCTCGGCGTGACGATTTTTACATGCGGATTTCCCAAGGCGGTTCGATCGAAAAACTCAACACTGAGCTGGCGAAATGGCTCGACGGCCTCGAGCGGATTGTGAAGCACATCAGCACGTTCTTGGAACAAGGCGGATATGGCAAAGTTTGAGGATGTCGCTTTTCAGTTCCCTTCCTATTCCCCTTCAATTTTCCTACTCCGTCTCCCCGTAAGCCGGCCGTCGTGCAGGTGTTCGATTTGGCTTGGTGAAGGTTGGCCAAGGTGGATGAGTGTCATATCCACTCCCACCCTAGCTAGTGGTAACCGCGGAGCTCGGATAACTATCATTCTACCACCAACTCGATTTGGGGGGCGATGATTACTTCCGGCTGGATAGCTATCTGTGTTGACCATAGTTCGTATCGACTCGTAAATGGGTTTTACCTCAGTTTATTTGATGCAGTGCACGCTACGTATAATTCTAGGCTGTGTCTTGACGCTTACTGATTCCCATAAATTCTTTCAAACGTACGGCGAACGTGCTCGCTGTCTTTAATCATGAAGATTTTGGATTCAAGGACGACGGGTAATTGCAAATGTATGTGGGCGGCGGAGAGTCGGCGATGTCACTGCTTTAAAACGTAGTAATCCTCCTCATTGGGACCGATCCCGAATGACGGTGGAAACACATGGCCGACACACAACGCCGAGTGTAAAGTTCATGGATCATGTGTAACATGGCTGTCTCGATTGAAATGCAGATGTGTCGCAGCGATCTTCTGTGAATCGTACTTTGCCTAAATGGTCCTGAGATTCCGGGAAGCTCGTTGCTCCAAACGAGATGCGCGAAATTCGTGGTCGTCTATAATGCATTGCATGTATATATCGAGAGTATCATCACGCTCAGCGTTACAGAATTTTAGCCATACGGACGTCATCCCTTAGGTGGAAATTAGCGTACACTTCGATGTTGCTCTACAGATACGACATTGTCATGTCAATTAAGTGATAAAGAACCCGCAGTTGCATTGGAAACTTGCATGCGTGATATTTGTCTTTTCTTTTCCAGGTGCCCGTCCTCCGCGGCTCGTGGGGGCACAGTTTGAGCTACTTTCAAGTTACACTCTACGGCCTCTGCCATATTTGGTTTGTTTGCACGTACGCGCGAGTGTACGTCAGTTGATAAATGAAATGCAACAGTCATGGAGCACGCCACACAACGAGACACATGTTTGTGTATAACGCTAAGTCGCTGTCGGCGGGAAGGGATGTTCTCCGGTGTAAATAATTTCCAAGGCTGACCTAGCCATCCTGCAGAATTCCACCGGCGGCCCGTGTTTTTAGATTCAAGCGCTAAACATTTCGTGCATTCATACCCACTACTCTATGGCACTACTTCCGCAACTTTATCGGGGGTAAAATAATACCGCTCCCTGGTTTCAGCCGACATACAACGCAGGATGTTATATACAACTTCAGGCGGAACAAAAACAAAAATTCGGCAGAGTCGTCAATTGATCGAAGTGTGCTCTGGTATATATGGGGGACACGTCCGAAGAACCAGGACTCTCCATAATAATCAATGGAGGCTTTAGTTTTCTTGCTCCTAGATGTCGCTACAAATGTCAATGACACAAAGGCGCGTTGTTGCCGTCATTCTGTCCTACCAGCTTTGGCTTTGGCGCCAACCATTGATAATGAGTAATGGACGTTAATTGTGGCCAAAGACAATGATGCACATCGGAGATCGGGAGAAAGCTAAATCGAGGAGATGAGCATAATAATAGCCACCAAACACGTCCAAGAAAAGTGAACCCTTGTCCGATTATAACTTTTGCCTGTGCTCGTGCTCGTTCTGGAGTTCTTGAATAACGTAACTCCCAAGGTTAATTTTCCAGATTGGCCTAAGGCACCAGGAGGTGCACGAAAATCCTCACAGATCGTATAGGCTGTATATTCATTCACCCACTTACTTGGCTCCACTGCTACGCCGCCAGTTGGGGATTTCAGGATAGATGTGGAAGGATACGTTGCCGCGAATGTCAAGTGACATGATGAGCCATGACCATGCTCATGGACACGATGGCAGCATCGCATCGATCAGCGGAAGAGTAGTATGAAACCCCAGAAAAACCGGCGATACAAAGAGCGGAAATGATGAATGGCTCTGTGCGGGTTTAGCTGCCATGCTGATTCACTGGAGCGCTAGACGCAGGTTAGATAGGAGCCTTGGATACAGAAAATCAGGAGACTTCTTTTCCATATTCTGACTTGCACAGACTGCACCGTGGGTTGAACGATGGACCGCAGAGTCATTCCAGTCAAACGCTGCATCTATTGTGCGCAACATTTGATGGTGAACGTGTAAACGCCAGTGGGGATCCGACTCGAGGATAGTCTGAACAGGCTTTTCCGTGTCCTTGTCGGAAAGGTAGAGCGAAAAGTAAGCTTTTCTATCTCCTCGGAAAGCGGGCGGCGTCCAAAGTGGGATCAAAGAACAGCGTTGCACTTGGTCGGTTCATATAAAAATTGTGGCAGGTAGAAGGGCAGGAACAAGTCTGTGTCGTGTATGGAAGTCATAAGACTAAGAGAGTTGCAACAGATCGCAGACCAAGCATCGCAGGAGAGGGAAATGGAGGTAAGAAAGCGAGTTGTTCATGTGGTTTTCATTACATACGAGTGGAAATAGAGGCAAGATGGTTGCTTGACACGGAAAGAGAAATAGGGTGGTGATCCGACGACAAACCTCCTAAAAGAAGCGGGTTTAGGTAATAAGCCTTCCGGAAACGACCCAAAGCGTGGTTTATAACCCGAGGAATGAATTGAGTTCTACCCGAGCAAGGTTAAAGTTCTCAGAGGGACATAAGAAAGTCATTTAGGAAAGGAAGAGACAAAGCATATCCGGGAAAACGGAGCGTGCTGGTAAATACATTTCTGGTCGAATACAAGTCTTTGGGCCGGGTCTGCGGGTGATCGCTGGATATTTGACATAAAAAGCGAAACGATCTCCGCTCTGTTGGTGGCTTCACGGCAGAGGGTCATGAAATTCAGGTCTCGAGGAGAGAGTGACAAAGAGATGTTTGTGACAAAGAAAAAGAGCGGAGTTTTAAATATATATGGAAATGTTTTTGCAATATGTTGGGTGCGAATCACATTGGTGGAATTCTTTCATTAACAAAATGCTACTCAGAGTTTGGATCCGAATACGATCTCAGCTAAAAGGCTTCCAATGTTTTCCGTTTCACAGATCATTCAATCATCGCCCTCCTCCTCCCTTCTCTCCTCCTTCCTCGTTTCCGTCCTCTCTCGTCCCGTCGTCCCTCAGCAATGGCCGAAGCTGGCACAGCAACACGGTGACTACCTCATGTCAATTTATAAACAAGGTTCTGCTGACTGACACGCTGGGGTTAGGTCTCCAAGCTCAACACCGACCGTCATGTCCCCATCACCCACGTACGTATGTTTTCTAATCCATTTTTTCCCGTGTTATTAACACGTTTCTCTCCCTTGTGTTTTCTAGAAATCATTTAAAACGAAAGGAACGTTCAGAAGAGCCTGAAACTAAGCCATTCGTCTCCGGAAATCCGCTTCCCAAGGGCGCCAATACTCGGCCAGACGAATATGAGGCTGGCCGCGTTATCTGCGAGGTGTGCGGAGGTGGGGTATCATTTCGCGATGAGGAAAATAATGGTTTCACGTTGAAACACTGGGAGGCCCATCGTCTCACCTGGTAGGAGACCTCGTTATGAAAGTATCACATATTAATGTTCTTACCACATTTGTTTTGATAGCCCTGCCGCATCACGCCCTCCCGGGGAACCTGTCATATACACCCCCGAGAGCACCGCCGATGCCCTCTCTCATCCTCCAAAGAGGCGACGTGCGAAACGGACTGAAGAGGAACGCATCGAGTACCTGCGCGCTGACCCATACGTCGGCGACTTCGAGGCTTATCGTGTTCTCTGCGCTTCATGTGACAAATGGATTCGGCTACGACCCAATTCTACCTATTGCTCTATTCCCTGGGATGCTCACCGGAAGAGTTGCCTTGCGAAGAAAATGTATGATCCTATTCTCTGGATTTTCTCATTATTCTCACCTTGTGATCTCTAGCAACAACAAGAACGTCTACGCTCTAGAAGAGAGGAACACTCTGTTTTCGAAAGACCCTGATGTCCGCAAGTTCGATCCTGAGCGCCTCTTATGCAACATGTGCGACAAGTGGCTCAGCGTTCCCCCGGACGATCACCTTCAAGCGGTTCAAAAATGGCTCCAGCATCGTGCCTCCTGTCAGCGCAGCTCAGGTTCCTCATCGTCTATGCCGTAAGTCGAGTCAGTTGTCATTTAAGCTAATTAAAACGCCGACATTCGAGCTAGACATCAGCAAGTTCTCCCCAATGCACCGCCGACGCCTGAGAATAAAGTGGCGTCTGGCTCACAAGCGCCTCACCGTGCCCCCTTATCCTCGACCACCAGCCCCATCTCACCGAAAGGACAGACGACATCATCTGCCCCTCCTCCTCTTCCACCTCGTTTCCCGCCGCTCGGTTCCCCGTCTTCATTTCACGATCTCAACCCATCGAACTACGCCCCGGCTCACGAGTCCCGCAGACGTAATGCCGAGCAGCGAGCAGCGACCCTCCGTGCCGATCGTCTGATCGGGGAGGTGGAGCCGAACCGCGTCTTCTGTTCTCTCTGCCAGAAGTGGGTCCAGCTTCGACAGGATAGCTCGTACTGCGCCTACCCGTGGCTCCAGCACCGAGGGAAATGCCTTGCAAGACAGTGAGTCGGTTCTTACCTGTCATTCGGATGGCGATGTGCTGACGATGGTTTCCTTATCTCGTTCAAGTCAACGTCGGACGCAAAAGGCAGCGGAGATTGCACACATGAAAGCGCGGAAGCAGCATGGGGCGCCACTCGAAGAAGATGAGCTCATGTCAGATCGTGAAGGCACGAACGGCGGCGAGGGACCTGCTGGTTCAGAAGATATCGAGTCTGAGGATGGCGTGGACACTCACGCGGCCGACAACCATCTCCGGGGCAAGGAAGCGAGGAGGATGGGGGAGCGCCGTCCCAGCATGCATGAAGACCACTACCGAATTTCTGCTTCTTCCTCGAAACACCCGCAGCAAGTCCATCATCAGCATCAGCATCATCATCAGCAGCAGCAGCACCATCACAAGTCCCGTTCGGTTCCGTATGGCAGCTCGTCGGCTGGCAAGAGCAGGTATGGCGGGAATGGCGGCAGTATGTCGCAGGCGATTTCCGCGTACCGCCCCGATCCTCGTACGGGACCGCACCAAAACCACCGTGCTCCTCGTCCTTGGGACGATGATCTCGACGCCGATGGTGAGGCCGATGCTGACGGTGAATACATGGATGAAGGACACACTCCCCCTCCTCGTTCTATGACGCGCGGCGTCCCCAGGCGCCCATGGCCCGTTGGTCTTGCCGACCTTGACTCTCCCTCGGGCAGGTAAGTCAAATCCCCGATTCACAACATAAGACATGAGATCTTCTTTTTTGATATATTATTTCTTCTGTCACTAGAAAACAGTTCATATTCGGTTCCGTCGAATATCTATTTGCCACCACTTACGAGTCGACAGATGACATGTCCATCTCGGCTCTATTGGCGTATCTCAATGCCGCCATGCCCCAAGACAAGCACGAAGACTTCGATACGTCTGAAGTGGCGCGCGCCGTTGCAGCCATGAAGGAGAAGGGCCGCATCGTCTTCGAGGGCGACATCCTACGCCTTATCGACTAGCGTCGATTTAGTGTCCATCACCGTGTGCACTTCGGCATCATCACACCCCTGCGGCAGTCTGGCTCACAGCCATCGCGCCATCATGGCGTTCACTCGGCTACAGTCGATCTATCTTGAAAACAAATTCCCACTCCTCATGTTCTTCCAATGTTTTCCGCGCATGCCTCATCTAGCTTTCTCTCTTAATGTTACATCGGACATCGCATATCGCCACCGAGTGGGATCATATGTCCCGTCTTCGGTTTTCTTGTTATTTTCTTGGAATTTATATACATATGTCATTCTTATCCATTCGACCGTCATGTCTGAGTCACTCCATCATCTTGCACATACCTCCCTGATCCCGTCCTTTCATTATCGCCTCTTTATATAGACTCACTGCTTTCTTGTTTTTCTTGGTAACCACTGTATCGATATCCCTTATGACACCCTCTCCCATGACTACCGTCCTTGTTTCTCGGCATGCCTCTCGTCTCATGGAACTGCATGTGAACGTTATTTATCATCGTTTCATGTTCATCCTCCCAGCCCTTGTGTTTTCGTGATGTGCGGGCTTTAATGACACCCGTCCAGTCCTTGCAACTGACGACGAGAGAACGGCAGGACAAAGCAACACCAGGCGACAACTGAGTTAATTTGACGTCAAGCTCGTTATATCATTTGTCAGAGGCCTGTGCTCAGGTCTTGTATTAAGAGAGTCACGATGATAACGTGTTTCACGGAGAGTACTTCGAAAGTGGCGTTTCTGTATCTTTATTCCGATCTATGTTCTATGTTCTGTGCTATTTCGGGCGTTGGCATAAGATATTCCCTTGAAATTGACAAGAGATTTCCTGGCCTGCATCATTAATGATATTCGCGGAGTTGCAACTTCGATGGAGACTGCGCCCTCTTTTCGTGTTTTGGGTGTATGACAACCAGAACAGTTAGGGTAGTGTCTCAAATCTCAGTTAACTTCTGCTCTTTTCCGTCTTTTCAGCTGGCACGGTGATTACGATAACATATCAAATGAACCTGAAACTAACTTCGACATTCTTCGAGTATCCCACCGTCCAAAGAGTGGATATCTTTATCCGAGTCACATATTACGAAATATGCATAAGTTTGGGATATGTAGTGCACGGGTATAGGACCCACCTGCATTCGGTTCAGTCGGGAAACTATTCGGTATTTGGCAATCGGCCGTCCTTCTGTACCGTGCCGTTGGCTCTCAAGACACACGAAAAGATTGTACACCGAGCATTTTGACCTCGTTCCGCAGCAGAAGGGACTAATTTCCGATACCAAGACGGAATTAAGATGATACATATCTGTTTATTTATATTCATTACGCGCTATGGTACTTCGACGTTACAGAACTGTACAGAAGTAACAGATCGTAGGGGAGCCTTTGAAATGATGATCCGTGGATTGAATTCGGTTTACGTCCCCAAAAAAATAAATGTCAAGTGATCTCAGTCTTCAATAGAATGTTGTTTGACGCCACCCAGAGTGTTAAGGATCAACTTCTCTGCTAGTGATCTCCCCAACATTTCTTATGTCTCGCTTTTCAAGAAAATTGAAGTATAAGACAAATTTAGCTTAACGAACCTTCGGAGGAATCGGCGCAGATACAAAGGTTGTGTCGGATACGAAATTTCTCCTAGGTTTACAAATGACGACCGCCGATGATCAACCCCCGAGAGAAGCAGCGTGGTATATCCTTTGACAGACAAACTGATTCAGGAATTTACCCTTTTCAACAGCATTACGACGAAGCGTTACTTTACTTATCTAACTTGGTCTATGACTCTTCATAAAATTCTGGAGATTGTGTTCTTCGCCATGCCACATGGTGAAGAAATGGTCGTAACGATACCAACTTCCCATAGGCCCATAAACAACTGCATTTCGCTCGGGTGCTGCTGTTCCCGCACTATCCGAAGTTGACCGCACGCACATTCACAACCCCAATTTGCGGAGTCTCCAGTCCAGAAGGTTCCTGCTTAGTTCTCATGATCTTGCGACCACAAAGCTTAGGCCGTGGCAGTAGGTATTTGCTTCGTGGAATCGAGGACAGTCGTTCTCTTCGACGAATAATCCTGAGAATCTGCGAAGCCTCTGTTTCTCTAGAACTCTGTCGGGCGGATCAAGTTGGCAGGTGCGTTCTATCTACGCTTCACGTTGAGAGGATTTATAGACAAACAGGGAAACATGAACCGAGGCCATACATAGAGAGTATAAGCAACCGAAGTCGAGAGGACTCGCTCGAGAATCAGGACTCACAGCAGCTCTGGCTGTGGCCACCGGCCACTCTGCTCAAGGGGACGACATTCATCCAGATCTCTGAGTCTCCGAATTTCTTCCTAGTGGGGGTGAATCAGGGAAAAAATATTTAATTTCTTGCTGCCGTGTCAGTTGGACTTAGGCTCGTACAGCTGTAGTATGGAAGCTCCAAATCGAAATTTCAAGATATGAACGAAAACTTTTTGTTAGTTCTAGATGGTAAACGTCCTCGGAAATTTGGATATCGATTCTTGTTTAACATGACGAACTTGGTCAATGTACGTATCCAAACGAAGTGCGAACCTTGAGAGCGAAAGGATGAAGTGGCAAGTGAGTCTTGAGTGAGTCCCATCTTTCGAAGGTTTAGGAAATTGGTAGGGATGCGGGTGCCCAGTAAGGCGTCAAAGAATCGCCGGGCGGTACAAGTGTCGCAGAGAAGAGTTTGGTTGAATTCAGCATTGCGTCCCGCTAAATGGACATGGACAGCCACACAATAATCTAATCTAATCTACGCGATCACTTCTATCGCTTGGTCGATGTGTTTGCACACCACGACATATTTATTGTCCTTTCGGTCGAATGAGTGTTCGAGAATCGATATTAGCACCGTATCTGCTGTTCTTTCATCATAGGAGAATTGCCTGGCCTGAAACGAGCTATGCAATGGGCCGTCACGCGTCATCAGTCGTAAATACAGAACCTACAGAAATACAATTGGTACGAGGTTTCGAAGTCATACACTAATTATTCACTACAGTCCACAGTAAGGTACAGCTTGTCTGATGTCTGATTGATAGCGTAATATGGTGTTACATGTAATATTGGGTATCGAGGCGTTAGGAACGGAAACCACCGACGAAGGAGTTATCTTGTCCAGTTGTATGGGCCGGAGGTGGTGGTCCTGGTGGCTGTAGAAAGCCCTTAGAATCAAAAAATGAGCGAAGATACTGGTAACTCACAGGAGTGTAAGGCTGATCGCTACTTCGAGTGTGAGGAGGGGGACTACTCGGTGGCTGAAAAAAGATCAATGACTGCGGAAGAAATGGAGCATCAAAACACACCGGCGAGTATGCCTGTCCGTAATTCGCTTCCTTTCCGTACGGAGGCGGCGGTGGTGGCGCGTATTGGGAAGGGTACTCGGGGTTATATGGCGCTTGCGGAGCTTGTATGGGCGCCGTACCGTAGGGGACGTTGTAATTCGGTCCATTGTTTTCGTATGGTGCAGAGGAACTACCATTTTGGCCATAATATCCTGCATTTGATCGACCCCATAGTCCTCCGAATAATGGTTTCGGACCGAATTGGGCGTTCTGTGGAACGCCGCCCCCAGGGTTTACCGCCATCAGGGTGCGCGCACGACGCCTGCGACTTAGCATGACTAAGACACATATAAGGAAAAGAGCAAAAAGAACGGCTGGAAGAAGGAAAAGTCACTCGAGACGATTACTCTTGAAGAATTTAGAAAATGCTACTCACCGACGATACAGCCTGCGACTATTCTCCCGGCTGTACTCCTTCTACCACGAAAGACCATCTGCGCGTGAGCCGATGATACAAAGAAAGCCGAAATAAGAAATAAAGGTGTGTTTAACACGGCCATGGTGGTACTGTGGAAGGAGTTTTGGCGTGAAGGCGTTCTCCTTATATAAAAAGGAGGGTGACGTCATTCGCGTGACCGTTGGTCTCGGCCTTGGCGTGAGGGCTGGGCTATGTAATTTGTAAACCTGTTTCTGCACGAATGCGCAGTCGGTGTTTTTTGCCAAGGCTGTGGTCGCAAGACCATGAATTGGACAAATGAAGCCAATGCGCGGGAGTGCGGAAGTTATCCGTCCTCAGCCAGATTTTTCCTGTTCTAGAGCTTGGCATAGCTTCGCATTCGTCAATAGGTCGCCGAGCGCATTCAAAAAATGTTGGTTGCTGAAGTACGGGTACTTATATAAGTTTCAGACGCCTCGCTCAGACAATCCACAAGATGGAGGCTCGTTCAAACTCACCTCGGCAAGATAAAAATATTTTCAATACTTTATCAGACTATGCACGCATAGGTATACGCTGCTCAGGAATAGAGAGTTTCGGCGTCGGGAATAGCTTTTGTCTGCGGAAGGTGATATGATACAAATTCAAAACAAGCCAGTCTGTAGATAGTTGGAGGTGGCACGTTGGCTTTGGGCGGAGAGCCTCTGGGACGCATCTGAGGAATCGTAATTAGTTCCATGGGAGGAGGGCGATCGAACGATTGACAGACCCACGTCAGGCCGCGATCGAACAAGTCGAAATATGTTGGGAAATTCAAGGGAAGAGCAAGGCGCTGGGGTTTGCAGCGGCGCAGGAGGAGTGGTAGTTCTGGTTCAACTCATCGCTGAATCAAACTCAACATCGTTAGATCACGGGACCAATATTTGTTCGTAGTTGGCAAGAGCAAGGCTCTTGCCAATGACTTGCAAGTGCTTGCCAGAAGCTTGCCAATGCAAGTTTCACACCGCAGCTTTCAAGCTGGACTCTCGAAATTCAGAGGCTACAGCCTGAGCGACGCTATCCATCAGCAAGATAGCACATCAGTTGGCGACGCTTGGCTGCCTTTTTTGGCTTGGCGCGCCTGCCAAACACAGAAAAACTGGCCAGTTGCTGCCAACCGCGCCAAGTTAATCCCAAGTTCGTCCCCAAGTCACTCTCCAAGTTGCAGTGGCTATTAAATTTCTTGCGATAAAATTTTTGCCACTATCATACTATGTACTTAGGACTCAAACTTGTACTACTACTTAGGATTGTTCGGACTGAAAACACGGTAAATAGCTCTGCCATTATCAGCATCAAGGTACGCCCTGGCGTGCGGTAATGTCTTGTAAGGCTTCTTAGTCTTGCTGCTCTTAATTTTCATACATGCACATTCATAGCTGCAGTTTGTTTCAATCAGAAAACAGAGCTGCTGAGAGGAAGGGACGGCAGATAGTATTAGAAGTGGATGTCAAGGATTCGGTGGAATGATTCAACGTTAAGTTCGTTCAAACTCAGCTGCACGTGACCGCGTAGTTTCATCGATAATCGATCTCTCCAACTTCAAGTTGAACCACTTCGTTCGATCCAGATCTATCCCATCTCTTCTTCCATTGATTCTGGAAGTTTGTCTGTCTATTCTCCTGCAGGCATGGACGTGTGGAGATTCTCTAGTGAACTATACTGTCAGTTCAATTTTTCACGGTCATCTTTCATCAGCACTGTTATCTGATCAACGTGGAAATTTTTAGGTTCCAGCTTCGCCCGGAGTACTTGGACAATGCATGAATAAGATACTCAGGTGAGTATTGTCTATTCAAAGTCATGAATCAATCTAACTAATACTTTTCTCGGCCACTTACTGCCATCGTTTCACACCACAGGTCCTGTATGGCCAACGCTAAGCGAGATCGAATAAACGCGCGCAGTGTCAGTGCCAGCAACAATGAAGAGGGACACGATGACATACTGATAACATCCTATCGCCCTCTTCGATATGCTGGTAAGTGCTCTGAAACTGCCAAACGGTCGGTCAACACCATCTCCACTCCGTGATACCTCCACTTACCGGTGATTTTATCATCAGCTAGAAACGTGACGAGACGCTGTCTTAGCTGCAACAACGTGGATGAAACAGGATCAGCCAAGGAGAATCGGACAAGCTAACGAAGCCATTCACCCGTCGTCCAGACAGTCGGTAAGTCAATCCCACCTTCGCACCCTTGCCCTGTCCAACCTCCTAAACACCATCCCTCGTCCCGCTGTCAGCGGCTACACCAGCGTTCTGGCAGTCGCAGTCCCAAGCGAGAGCAGTGGAGGGAAGGGGTAGCTGCGATTCAGAAAACACATGAGACAAAAGTGAGTATCACATTCGTTTTGCGTTTGGAGGTGGGCGCGTACTTATCGATTACCACTCGTGCTTTATATGATCTCGTTCTCTTTACTACCAGCTCCCACCGGACACACCCTTTGCCCCCTCATCCAGAATTGTTTGCAGAGTAGAGGGCATCTTTGTAAATTTGTAGTAGAACATTTTGATACCAAGATTGTCAAAAGATTGTTGTAATATTACCGCAATGAAAATTGTTTTTCTATCCTAAATTTTGAATAAATGAGAAACTTGGGGTTAACTTGGGGAGTGCTTGGGACGACTTGGCATGCAACTTGGTCAATTTCAATTTCCCTAACCTCGATCTCTTTTTTTGGCCAATTGCAAAATAATTGGCGGGTTGGTAGCCTTGGGCCGGCTTGGCGGCACTTGGTGATCCCGGCCAACTCCGCCAACTCGCGTGCGATCTTGCTGATGACTCCGAGTTAAGTCGTTTGCTTTTTTCCCTCTCTGGCTAACGTTCGTAGGCCTCCAATCTTGAACGCTTGAAATTTGGCCGCGGCATTCGGGTAACACAGGGCTACGCAACTCACCAACGTCGTTTCTCATTTATTGAGCCTGCCGTTCCACCATTACAGATGAATTGAGGAAGTTATAAAGCAGCGCGAACGAAAGCAAGAAGTAAGTTCAAAACCCACCCAAACGCCTTCATCGATCCTTGATTTTCACGAATCGCTTTGAAGAACATTTCCCAGAGCTGTGAAAGAAGATGTCCTGCCTGCCTCGATTGATCTCTTCCCAATGAAAATAATTCCATTGCTATATCGCCTTCTGCCAGTGGTGCTCGCCGCCCTAACTGGTGTGATCTTGGCCTTGCGTAGGAAACCTTACCGTGTTTCTTTGATCCGTGCACTCATCTATGCTACAGCGCACGGCCATTTTTTGCTTCAGTCAGAAGGCGGGCATTGAACCCAGCAGCTTCTTCATCTTCCCAATACCCAGAGTCGACGTGTATTGCCGTTATGCACGCAAATAAACTTCTAGACTCTTGCGCATTGTTTGCATCAGATGCTATCGGCGTTTTTGCAGTTGGAAGAACTGTTCGTAGACATGCAAGCCAGCTGTTCTTGTTCACAGAACGCTCTCAAGTCTGATACGCTCATGGGTTCGGATATGCTATCACCCTGGAAGATCTCCTGAGAAATTCGATTCGCAAGGTTGACTGTACGCGGCGTTTTACCTTGCTCCTCTTTCTCCGCGTTTTTTCCCCTTGACATCTCCCTTTCAAAAAATACAATCCGGGTATTCGTTTCTCCTCCAGCGAGACCCACATTCGTACTGACGGTCCGGTCGCAACTCGTGAGGAGAATACCTGTCCATGACACAACAAATGGTATGTTTCTTTTGTGGTGAAATTTGTGCCTGTGGCTTTGCGGCTACTATGCCTCGAAATGAGAAATATCTGCTTGTTGGCTAGTGTAGCACGACGCCTCTCTTCTACGCCTCTGGAGGATACAGATCGGGTCAATGAGACGACGGCTGTTATGTTGAAGCGACTGACGAATATTGAAGACAGGAGATACTGTAGCTCACGAGCTAAAGCCTCCACTCTCATGACCTGATTCTTGCCGTGATTAAAACATGACTTTCGGACTCTCAGCAAGGCGTAAACTTTCCCAAGGCTTGGACGTTCGAGAGGGTGGTAAGCCTCCTGAGGACGTGGTGTGAAAGAGGACAAAGGTCACCCACGACAGAAAAGCGCAGCACTTGGCCAAGCCAGATGCTGCACCCCATGATTTGGCCCTCAAGTTATTCTCGCACTTCGGCGATAAGGTAGGTTTCGATCGGCTCTATCAATGAGGTCGCACCATGCTATCACGTTAGCCTGTGGAAAATTCATACAGGACGCTAGATAGGCTACTGCATTGGTTGATCATATACCGAGTGTCCTGTAGCGGGCGGAAATTCTATATATTTGTCTCCCAGCTATCTCGTATACATTACTCCACTCAGACTTCGACTTGTAACGGTAAATTAGGCATAAAAGAAACCCTCTGCTTCAGCCTTGTTTTTTTTTTTTTTTCAAACGATTACACACAAGAATTAGATCAAATGAACGTGGTTTCCCGACGCGATTGATAATCGTTGGTTACTTGATTGCTAGATATATTTTCGTACTTGCCATTAATTTGACGGTTTCCACTCTGTTAGGATCGATGCAAGAATAATCAGGCACTTTACTTTCCCGATTTATACAAAGTAGATGCATTCGTGAGATCGTGGTTCATGCTTGCGAAAAATGGTGTTTAAAAATACCTCAGGAGTCACACATGTACTAGCCTGGGACCTGTTACGGTTGCCATACCGTAAGCCCTCTAAAGATGAGAAATTTGAGTTCCCGACGGACTTGCCGTTCTGCCGGGTGCACACGTGAGAGCGCGTCGCGCGTCATTGTTGATCAAAGAATCAAGAGTGAAATCATCAAAGTTCTTTCGTTATTAGTCTCCCGTAGTCAGACTAACAAAATTCGTAAGTCTTTTTTATTGTATTGATCGACGACTTATTTCGTTATGTACATATCGCACTTCAGCTTCACCACTGCAGCCTCTTCATGGCCCTTCTTACTGGAGGTCTGACCACTCCTGCTGGGTATATGCATAGTCAGGACTTAGGTGTTGGGGTATAGAAGGCATTTGGATAGTTATTTTGAGCTGGTATCTGAAGTGTATCCTCTCTCGCAGATTCTTGATTAGCATCTTCAGTAGTATCTCCTTCCATGGATGAAGTGCATGGGATGATAAAGGCCTTTTTGCATATGTTATTCAATCTACGGTATGCCGAGTACTCCTGCTGGGGCCTCACAAGATTAAGGAGTACGCGGCATGACTACGGCAGGTTGCGGAGTATGAAAAGAAGAAACTTTGGAGGGCTTCCAGTGTCGTAACCGCAACAGGTACCAGGCGTTATATCAAGGAACGTCAGCACGCTACTCAACGTCAGCATGTGCTACTTCTTTGATCATGTGATCGCCTGGCTAGCGAGGCTACACATGTACCCATGTTTGGTGATGAACACCTCTGGGACGGTGATTCGCTTTCATGTTGCCATGTGTTGCGTAGGGTCTTTAGTACCAAGCAATGCATTCAGGATGGCCGCCTTTCGACTCGAGAAAGATTTCTAAACAGCCCACTCTCAGAAACGTTTTGTGAAAAGGTAGTTGAGTGACCAGAACAATCTTTATTATTGCTGTGTCGACGTCGAGGAACCAGAATCTTATATATATATGTATATATAGCAGAATTCCTTCTTATGTGGCACTTGGATAACATTAAAAATATTTTCCTACTTCAACGGCGTACCACTAATAGCTGATATGACGAAATTTCCCGATTTTAAACTTTTAGATCACTTTGTAGCCGTCCCAAATGATTGTATTGCATCTCGGTACTGCGGACAATAATAATATACCTTATTGTAAATTAACATCTCCTGCTTGGGTTTCGATCTATATGACGTGATCAACTCTCTTATAACTAGATGGCCTCCGCATGAAAGGATCTATGGAATGGTGGGATGTGCGAGGACAACTAGTACCCGGGCGCATTGACGTAACGGTCATGCGATGTTCAAGTTGTTGTGCGGTTGGAGATATCTTGTGGAAAAACGATGTTTTTCTCATCGGCTTCAAGCCGGACGGACAACGGTGGAAACATGGAACTAGGCTACCTATTCATTTTTTCAGAGCTGAGTCATGATGTTTTTACGCACTGCAACACCTCCTGAAGCCAATAGAATCGCGTCTTATATGTGGCATAGCGAGGAGAGTGGTCTAGACGCGGAAATCGGATATTTCTTCGGCGTACATAGGTGGTGTCCTTCAGCCGAGAAGCTTCATCGGTATTCGTCTTGGGATCGGAATTTCGCCAAGGTAATGCACTGTCCCTTTAGCTTTACCCCCCAGGCTGTCTCTTTCCGCAGAATTCTTGAGATATCCAATTTGTGGGAGGTTGAACGAGATACCGCTTCCGGTGGGAATACAGAATCTGGCTACTTAACAACCAGGCATTGTGGATTGGAGAAATATCTTCCTTGCAGCGCAAAGCTCATTCATCTGAGATTAAAGGCAATTTTTAAGCATGGAGCGGAGGATCGAGGAAATCATCGCTGCCTGAAACCTATCCGCAGAGTGACCCAACGACTTTACATGAAAACTAGTCTCATTATACTTGGTATCTGCCCATTTTAGTTTGTCAGATCCGACATGGTCAGTAGTCCCTCCGTATGACGCTGACAGAGGCGTTTGGGCGTTCGAACGCCCCAAGGCAATGGGATGATTAGACAGATAGGGAGGTCCAAGACTCTGCCGGCACGGCGATACCTCGATTCGTAATTCCATATGCCTGCTGACATAGAGTGGGATCGCATAGCTTGACCGTGGATGGGTCTGAACTAGAAGCAAGGCAACAAACACAGAAAAACACTCATGGGAAATACCCACATGGTAGGAGAATCACCAACGGTAAAATATGAGGGATGACTCCTCTTCAACAAGTTTGATTTGGTACTGTACTTATTCATAGACCCTCCTTCTGGACGTGGCGTACGCGAAAAAAAAGCGGAATCTTTTATTCTGGTATAGGCACAAGAAGCGTTGCAGCCGCAAAAGCGGAAAGAAATCATGGAGGTAACGGAGAACAGGTGCTCTTTCTTACGTCTATCTTTACGCCGTTGAAAAGGTCATTGAGCGGACACAATGCTACTTTCAGGTGTGCGGAACCGATAAAACCTGCTTCTGAGATCGGGTCGAGGGAAAGCGCAGTCATATTTGATGCTTTCCGATGTCGGGACCATCAATAACTGGAGGGACAACTTGGAATATGAATAAGGGCTGACTCGAGCTTGTAAGTCAGAGCGCACTGCAACTGAGGGCCTACGCGGAGCGTGGACCCATCGAATGCAGGATGACTGGAAAGCAGGTTTAATGAATGCATATGTTTGCATGCCGAACGCTGGGCGTATCTGTCAATCTCGGCATCCATCGTTCTACGGTCACCTGGGCGGTATAACATGAGAATCATGTACGGGAAAGCGTTGATTCCGTGCTTCTATTAAAACTGTGATAATCAAGGAGGTATGCGGGAGCTCTATGTTTTAGTCCAGCTCTTCACTCATTCGATTCGAGCAGGACAGAGAAAGCATCCCAAATGAGCTGGGATGTCATTACAGGCTCTCACAGGCTTTCGAGATTGCATTGCGTCCCATGACTTTGACGAGTTTAGTAGTACTTCTGAGAATCAAATTGATAATAAATGCGGAGATAAGCTTTCTCTGACACCGTAAACCATCTGGCAATTAAAATATCACTCACAACAATTTAAACCTTGGGCATCTTTCCTATGTGACGATCCCCCAACTTCAGGCAAATTAAGATATTCGATTTCACGACGGTATAGAGAAACTTGGTTCATAGTTCTTCGTTAGTCGTGACTCTGGTGGGCAGCGCAAGTAAAATCGGCCCCTTGCCTATCGCTTTATCGCGATAGCAAAATTGTAATCGTCATTATGGCGACGAGCCAAAGACTAACCCACTAAAAGGAACTCGTATTAATGTTCTCCGCTTTGCAGGGTCTGACATGCCCTGTAGGACACTGAATTCTAATGCTGGCTCCCGCCGGACTAAATAAACCGCCTTGCTGATTCTCTGATTATTGCAATACTGGACAATGTTGTTTTTTTAGTCAATATGTAAAATGACGTTTGAGATATAGTCACGTAGACCAAGCCGAGCTCTTCTCGGAGGGAAAATAACACTACTCAACCCCTAAACTCGTTGAAGCGCTTGTCTTCACGGTTCCTCCGTCGGCAGAGGATGGATAAACTGCGAGTAAACCAAAGCAGGAGAAGTCCCAGCCAACTATTTTAAATTTCTTCTGACCAACGTTCTCTAGCGAAGAACAAATCAACATCAATAATAGGGCGCTGGCAGATATGTCTATTAATAGAGTAGCCATAGATTCTAGGCGCAGCGGCCAGGACGGACGGTGTACCTACGGGTAGCGAAGGTAACAACGACGTCGATGGCGGCGTATGTAGGGTGTATAGATATCTGAAGCTCGCCGACATATAGAGCTTCACGGCAGTGTCATTAATGCCTAGAGATCATCAGCCAAGACGTTGTATGATCGAGGGCGCGCAGGGGCACATACAAAAGTAGTATTTACTAAACCGGGACATAGCCCATACGTCGATAAGCCGAGGGCGTGTATTGCATCCTGCATATTCCACTCCAGCGGCGATGGGTGCTACCCGGCATCTCGATTAACGGATTCTATTTATGGGAGAGATGCATTTACCGCCGAGTGTCTACTTGTATGTAGATACCCGCACGTTACATGTCAGGCTTCTCGCCATTGTTTTCGTGGTTGTACGAACTCATGTACATTTCTACGAAATGAAAACTTCGTGCTCTGATGAAGAGATCACAGATGAGATAACGATTGCATGCAGTCTGCAATGAGCGTTGATGAGAGAAGTTTTTCAGACGCCACGTCGTATCAGGAAACTAGGATAGGGTTCAAGGATTTCTTGACCATCAGTGACTCGCCAAAGTTTCGGCTTTTAATCAACGCGTAGAAGAAGGATTGTGCAACAAACATATGCCACTATTCGCTTTGATACAACAAACTTTGTGTGAGAGGTGTTACGGTGGGCTGAATGAGCGACATGATATATGCTTCGAAGGGAGCGAGCATTCGATGAACTCTGGGTCATACGACGAATGAAACATGAAGATGTGGTACTCATCAATGATCTCGGTCAACGACTACAACTGACCCATGAACTCGTCCCGGTCTTCGGCGAAAGTCAGCCAGCCCCATGTTCTATCCCACGGACCGATGAAACGTTCAAATGCCGATGTCCAAATAAGCGCCGTAGAAGGGAAAATGAAAGGGTTCTAGACGAGTGCAATGTGTTTCGAAACATGGGAGAAAACATGGGAGAAGAGAGGCCATAAGGGGTGCACACATGCTCGCGCTGCGCGAAGAGTCAGATAACGCTATGGCATTGTCTCCATTAAGATTAAGCGCGAGCTTATGAGGGCAAGTAGCATGGGCAAGGGAGCCTTATACGCATGGTCCGGCAGCAGAGGCGAGAAGTGACACGAGCGTGGTTTTTGTGAATACAAGTGTGATTGCTCAGCACATCGCCTTGTGCCAAGAGCGGGGAGAGAGCCTAAACGGTGGGAGCGTTCAAATATCCGCCATACTTATCGTCGCAGCAGCGGCGAATGAATTGTATTATATCTATCGCCAAGAGCGACTTGGGGACATGAGTGACTCGAGGACGTAGGAGCCTATTCTAAGTGGAGAACAACGGATATTAGGATGCAGGTCGGCACGTCATGGGGCGCAGCGGCGATTCGAACAAATCTCGTGTGGGTGGGAACAGTGGAACGTACCATCAAGATGTCCTTCTGAACCAAACATCCGAGGTTGGGATTGGAGACCGTCATTTGATTGGTGATGTGTATGTATGTATCGGGTGCTCCGTTTCCGCGGAAAGACAATGGTATTGACATGTAGGTTGTAGTTGTTTTGGTCGGGAGAATGGTATAAGCCGAGGTGGGTTAGCAATTGTTCTACTACCCGAGCCAAAGAGTCATTGACTGATAAGAAGAGTGCTCAGTGATACATGTTGCCTTGGAGTGCGAAACCTGTGATTCGGCCGGTCATGTAGGAAACGGAGGACCAAGTGATGACAGCAAGATAGAGTGAGACGGAGAAAAGCACGGAGACGGAAGGACTGATCAAAATGAAGGTGGGGATCGGCAGGTGTGTCGCAGACGATATATTCTGATGACATCACACGCGAACTGCGAGAAAAAGGCGATTGGGGTGGGGGAGGATTCAGTTTCGAGTTCATAACATGCAGTAGGTGGATGACATGGCCAGAGTGAGTGGGGACAGGAGTGTGCGAATGGATGAATGATAGAACAAACAAACGGTGATGGTTTTGTGTTGTTTCTAGAAGGACGTTTGGCACTTGCTTCGGTGATAGAAGCCTACACGGGTTACGGGCGGCTGACCAGAGGTGAGGTACTGAGGACATACTGTCGTGCGTCAATAGTGATGGGTGATGGGAGCTGAAGGTGAGGAAAGTGAGAAACCAATGAGCGCAAACATGAAAAGATCCGACGAGGAGGAGGGGGAGGGTGCTGCGGAGAAGCTATGGCTGTGGCGATATCACCGGATGCAATAGCTGTGTGGGTGTGAGATTTTCATTTCCTTTTGGGGATCTGATCGGCAAGCAACTGGCAGCGGCAGACGCGCGGCACGGTGGGCGGGGTAGCGGGCAAACGGAGTCCGTTGGCCAATGAGAGTGAGCGGGGTGGCGGAGATGGCCGATCGGCATGGATGTGCCGAGTCAACGATGCAAAACAAAGTTTAGTAAAGGTGTTCAAAAGTTGAAAGACAAGAAGAGAAAGCAGTTCTCCTCGCTTTCCCGTCTCTCGCTACAGCAATGGGCAGAAGAAAGATCGAAATACAACCCATCACCGTAAGCTTCACTCTCTTTTTACGTCCGCTGCTATTATCGTCTCTGCCCCATCCTGCCCTCCCCTCCGCCTTCCTCCTCTCTATTTATTCTTCAATCCTCCCCGCTAATCCCAGTCGCTTACCCTGAATTATACTTAGCACGAACGAAATCGCTCTGTCACTTTTTTAAAGGCACGTCGCAGGTTCGCTTTTTTATATCGCTATTTTTGTGCTAATAAGCTTGGCATCTTATATTATTCTTATCCCCCTCTCCATCCCGCCCACCTCCTCGACCCCCGCCCTTGACATCGCCAGCGCAAGAATGGGCTTTTCAAAAAAGCATACGAGCTCGGTGTTCTCTGCTCCGTCGATGTCGCAGTCATCATCTTCGGTTCGTCTCCGCTTTCGTCGCCGATATTTGGCGTATTACTGACCCTTGTTCTATTTTTATCGTCATGTAGAGGAACGGCCAGGGCACCATGTAAAGCTCTACCAGTACGGATCCTCAGATATCCACGACATTGTCCAGAGGCATATCAGGGTATGTTCTCATTGTCTTACCTCTCTCTCACTGATCCTTATCTTTGCCATCAGCACGACGGCGAAAAAGATACTCGAGGACCCCCAGACTTCTCGGGTAACAGCAACAGCAAGCTCGATGATATCGCCGGTGACGACGACGAAGATGTGGATGATGATGACGACGTACCAGTTCGCAGCAAGAGGAGACATGATGGAAAGCTGAAGCCACCACCAGACATGGTTACGGGCGGTGTACGTGGCATATCTCTTCGTTCAATTTCCTCTCTCACATGCCCATGCAGATGGATTACGCCTCCCACCATCGTAACGTATCCATACCACAGCCTCCACCACTTTCTCTCCACGGTATCAGTGGCCAGTCGAGTGGAGGAGGGGCCAGTCTCCCTATTTCCAACGACCGCGGCATGCCGCGAGACATGAACAAAAGAAGCACTCGCCTCAGCCTTCACCCTGGACACAGCAGATCGCCCTCAGACGACCTGAACCCCAACACCGGCCCCTACTCGTACCATGCAAACCAAAGCTCTGGACCTTTCACTCGCGGCGGCCAATACAGCCACCACCCTTCCCAGCACCACCAACAGCACCACAGCTCCAATCCGCAGTACCAGCCCTTCTTTCCCGTCTCTTCACACACATCGCCACCGCCCTCGTTTATCCCGCTCCAATCTGACTTTCCTCGTGGACCAGGTTCGAGAGGCGGCGGCGGCGGAGGTGGGCCTGGGTTTGGCCTCCCGCCCAGAAGCACCAGCTCGAACCCAACACAGTATGAAAACCCTGGCATGTATTCCGGTATGGTGAGGAACCAGTCGCAAGGGTCGTCGCAGCCGACGGGTCCTGGCGGCGGTGCGGGCGGCGGTGGTGATTTGTTCGCGGCGTTTCTAGACGCTGATGAACAGAGTCGACACCAGAGCCAGGCGCAGCAGGGATCCGGGTTCGTAGGGTTGGATTGGCCTGTACACGGTGGTGGTGGTGGTGGTGCAGGATCTACCGCTCCATCTGGACCGTCAAGCTCAGGTCAGTACCTTTTATTTTTACTTCTTCCCCTCCCTTTCCTTACATCGTATCTAATAATTCGACCCCCATTTTTTTTTAATTCCTCACAATGAACATTTCACTCACAACTCCCTTTGTCCAGTCTCCAACCCATCCGCCGGGTCCTCCGCCGGGCCCGACGCACCAGGCGGCGGTAATGGTAACTGGCTCGACTTCCTCTCCGGGAACAACCCCAACGCCGCCTCCGCCCAAAGCGGGCGCGAATCCATGTCCTGGGAACGCGGTGGCGGGCCCAGCGGGCCAGGGGGCGGTGACCACGGACACAGAGGCGACATCACTGATATGTTCGGCGCCAGCGAGCGAGGGCGCGCTGGAAGTGGTGCTGGTGGCGGAGGCATAGGCCCGGGCTCCCCGATGGTGGTGGGTATCAGTGGTGCGAAGAGGTCGAAGGGTGATGACGATGTGGGTGGAGGGCCCGGGGGGATTTTGGCATCGCCGGCTAGCGTGAACGGTCGAGGAGGGGATGGGAAGAAGGATGGGATGAAAGATGGTGGTTGAACAAGAAATTCCTTTCGTCTTATGATGTTGGTCTGTCGTCTTCTTTAGATTGTTACTCTTCTTTCCTCTTCTTTATGGACCACTTTGTTAGATTTTCGATACTATTCGTGTATTCATATTATCGCAGGACTATCTCCATCCTCCTCCTTACAGCCTCCTAGCCCTCCTCTTCCATTCTGCCACTTTGCTATTGCGTTCCATGGCTTAGAGTACATGTATATCTCTTGTGCAGACTATCAAATAGTACCCCAACACTACAGTGTACACAAAAACATCACAGACGGTCTAGATTTCCGGATACCCACTGAAGTCCAACCCTCGACTATGCGGCTAAGAAGCTACCGCTGACTTCGAGTGTTCCGCCGCCAACAAGGACATCACACACTAACGCTGCACTGGCAGGCAATAATGATACCTACGTTTGTCCGCAGTCGCTTCAAGCTGACATGCGGGCTTTGCCAAGACATCATTTGTCTCCGAGACCGCCGACTCCATGCGGTTTAAGCGACTCAGAAGATCGATATCTAACATATGTACATACTACTGACATGTCACATACTTGCACACCAAGAGGGCGGCTCTATGCATCGGTTTCGTTGCCGCTGGGTGAGATTGGCGACGCGCGTACCCGGGTAAGATTTGGATGTCCTTTCGAACGAACTCGGGATTAGGATCTGCCTAAAATACAGGGTTCGTCATGCTGCTACCTATGGGACTGACGAAAAGGAGGGGCTTTTGGCTCCCCAAGAATCATCGCTGATATAAGGTCGGGCATGTGGACATTATACGCTCAATAGATCACCATGATGTCCACATAATTAAGATTCCTTATGAACGACATTCAGTCTAAGTAAGGTTTATCGATATATATTCTACCTTACCAGGAGTGGAAATAACCAAGTGATGAGTACGACAATTGCGGCGTTGTGGCCACGGATATGATGCACACGATATAGAAAAGAAATATTTTATAGGAGTAGATACACGGATTCTTCCCAATGAAAAAGAGGAATAAACAAAATGAGCGCAGGAGGGTAGAGCCGAGTTCTTTCTAGCGAAAGAGACATCCAAGAATTCAAGGGTATCCCGAAAAGAACAATTCTGGGGCACCCCAAATAAATGTGAGGCAATTTGAATGTAGCGAGGCATTTATCCCACACGCAAGGAACAGCACACGGCTAGGAATGTGGCCTGCAGGCCAAGCCTTGCACGTCACTCGTCGTCAATTACCATTGGATTATCCTTTGTGCCGCTGGCCATCTCGAAAGCCACCTCCACCGGACAAGTCCACTTATGAACATTATATTGCGACGTTGGTAATGTGTGCGGGTGAAGGCTACACAATGGGTAACGAGTCCTAAACGTATGGGGCACAGGGTTCGGCTTGTCACCATGTTCAAGATCATCGCTGGGAGGAGAACTGTCTGCATCCTCTTCATGATGTTGCCCCGCGTCTTTCACACTGCGAGCATCCTCCTCGAAATCAAATATCTTGCTGAAATTTAACCCAACCTTCGGCGTGCGATTGAACAGGCTGACCAGTGCGGCAGGTGAAGGGGTGGCTAGAATTTTGCCAGTGGAGGTAAGGATGTCCCCCTTCATGGCTGACGGCATGAAGTCGCTCTGGGTAGCGCGGGAAGTGGGTGTTTGGAGGCAGGGGAATGGCTGGTTGGGTTCGGGTGTCAGCTTGGCGTCGGGTCTACGCAGTCGTTGCTGCGCCGGTGTCGCTTGGGTCATGCGTGCGAGGGGTTCGAATAAATTCTTCACTTCCTCCACGGGATTCTTCTCTTTCCGACCTGCATCAATCATAGGTAAGGACGGCGCTGTTGGCAACTAATAAAAGATAGATATACCTTTCGTCATATTTTGCTCCATTTTTTTCATATTTTTCTCCAACTCCTCCTTGACTTCCTGAAGACGAGCTTCCTCCATCCTCAGATCGTGCTCTGTATTCAGGACCCATTCAATCAGGCCGTCAACCTCCTTCTTGATCAATGGTCCTCTCTTCGCGCAGGCTTCGTCGACTTCTGCCTCCCGATTGCGAACAGCCTCCATGATCTCTTCCTCCCGTTTCATGATCGCCACAGCAACTCTTCCTCGTGTTTCATGACGAGAACGCGTAGCTCCTCCTCACGTCTACCCACAGCCTGCTTGACAGCCATTTCTACGTCCTGCTGTGAGAAGGAATGCGACTGTCGCAATTGGGCGACTAGGTGTTGTAGTGACGAGATTTCGTGGTCCTTTTGCGCCATGAGTGACGCTAAATTTTGCTGCGTTTCGAGGAGTGATTGTTCTCGAGCGATGATTTCGCGTTCTTTGGCGGCCAGGGAGTCTCGATGCGCCATGACAACGGATAACCTGTTCGCCGTCAACATAATGGTCAACCAAGAGGAAACGAGCTTAGACGTACATTTTTTCCGCGTCCACTACTTTGGCGACTAGTTCCAGATGTTCGTTTTGGAGAAGTTGTGCAGCTGATGGACGCATGGCGGGCTGGTGTCGAATTGGACTTAGTAACGGACAAGGATAACAAAGGGTGGAACTTACGTTGAGATTAAGCATGGATTCAGTGATGACCGAAGTGATCGAGAATATCCGCGAGGGAGGGGTGGTATGCGTCCATCACTGCGAAGATAGGCGATGATAAGCAAGCGATCTGAGGCCCAGCCTAATGAAAACTTGCCGAATAAAGAGGCTAAGCTCTGAATGAGTCTTAGCTTCGTGAAACAGTGGTTTCAGGGCACATAGCTCGTAAATGAGACAACCCAGAGACCAGATACCCGATTTCGAGTCGTACGCTTTCTCTTGCATGAGCTCGGGTGTCATGTAATAGGGCGTCTGCCGTGAATGATAAGTATATGTGGAGAGCATGACAGTTGGTACTTACGCCGACATAGGTGCTTACGCCGACATAGGTGTTGGCGAAACTCGCCTGGGCGAGCACCTTTGATAAGCCGAAATCCCCCAGTTTGACGGTTTTGTTTTCGTCGAGGAAGACTGTAAAGAGAGTCTTAAGTGGGCCCTGAACGCAGTTGGATATGAAGGCGTACCATTATTGGGTTTGAGGTCACGATGAAGAATTTGCGCTTTCCTGGAGCTGCCTTCCGACTCCACGGGTGTTCCGTTAATCGTCGTAGACCCATTTCCTGATCTGGTGTGGCCGCTGGGGTGATGACAATAATGTAGCGCATGGAGGATTTGGAGAAAATAGTGCCAGATGGTGTCTTCAGGTATGGGTCGGTTCTGTTTTGTGGCTTGCTTGATGACTGTGGAAAGGTCGCCTCCACCACAGTATTCCATGAGAATGTAGAGAATTCCGGCGTCCCTATCGACATATCGGTCGTGATATCGTACAATGTGGTCATGATGAAGATCCTTGAGTATATTGCTATATGTCGTTCAATTCGAGGTGAGAGCATGGGGTCAAGAGAAGAGACGCACACTTCTGCAGAAATTTGCTTCCTATCTCTTTCACTCATCCTCTCAAAGTTCAACTCTTTTCGCGCAAAGATCTGAGGGTCAGAGATTAGCAAGAGAGCGCTGTCCAGTGGTATTCACACGGACCAAACCATCCGTCTTCCGTCGAACTTTGCGAATTATGCCAAAGGAACCGTTTCCTATGACGTCGAGCGGCTCGTAGTTGGCCAGGAAAGAAGAAGAGGACATGTTGGTAAGGTAGAAAGGGAGACAAATAGCATGAAAACAGTAGCATTAAGGGAAGGCGAATTTCAGGTTCATTTATCACGTGATCGCGACGCGTCAAGCAACACGTGAGTTGGCGGTTATTGTGTTCTCCATTCACAGTGATCTGCCAGGTCCTTAAATATTTTGTCGACATACATAAGGTAATATCTAAGGTTTCGGTACCCCCTTGCTTGAACTTGAAGTCATTTAGACACACAGTTATAAAATTCTTCGCGCGATGTGTATCGTAACATAGGATACAGACTATGTACTACTTAGAAATATTTTCAAAATTAGAGTTGGGGCTGGGAAACCAGGACCATGACCATCGTACATGGAACTCAAAAACTCACGTGTAACATCCGAGCGAATTCCAGACGACTGGAGGTGGGATTATCTTGTAGAAGTTCTGGATGGCGTTCAAGCCACCGCAGTAGGTGTCTGTCTCGCCCGTGCAGTGTACGTTGCAGTTGCTGATGTCGATTGGGATGCTGTTGCGGATTACGTTGTCGCAGTCTATAAACAACACAGGGAGCCATTCATGAATAGTCTTGGTTATTCACGTAATAGGAACACAACAATCCTAACAGACACCAGACGTTCGAAATAAGACCGTGAAAATGTGGTCGAAAGGCATATACCATCACGCGTACGTACCCGCCCGTCTTCTACTCCGATCTACAGATACGAATAGCAAAATGAGGTGCACCGCGCCAATGTGAAAATGGTGAAGTGATGAAGGAGGCTGCTTGTAGGGCCCATGTCCCTACAGGTGACCTAGCCCTCGCTGAACCTTTTGTTAGACGTGATGTTACTTGCAGAACGGATAATTATTATCATCGATCAGAATGGAAGATGAGGAAAGATATCGACGTGGTAGATATCATGGAAAGATCCAGGTTCAGTCTAAGGCATTATAACGCCGGTGAAGCTCGATCGACGACGAAGCTACAGGGAAAGGGTAGCGCAAGAAAGGATTATTAGTATATACAGATTTATCAAGCTTTCAAAATGACCCGGCCTCATCGGGAAACTGCGTTTGATAGTCGAATGTTTGAATGTCCAAACGTTCAACGTTCAACGTTCAACGTTCAACGCTCAAGCCCAAGAAAACTCAACATAACGCTCAAACCCACTATTCGAAGAAACCTGGGTCTGTGTGCCGTGTATGATACGATGAGATTTATATTGTAAATGAGAGGATTAATAGATACTCACGTAGTAATACCAGCTATCAGCATCGCTAAATCGCGGCAGTCCATCTGGCGCTCCGTCCAAAGGCGTTTGATGTCGCTGACAAAAAGATCAGTAATTGACAATTGATGCTGGACGTAAGTCGGACACACATGGGGAACGATGGTGTGCCTTTCTCGCAGACGGAGATTCTCTCTACAGAGGATACTGTCGAGTCCTTGGTTCTTCAGGAACACCAAAAAAGGCATGTAATTATCGTAAAAGATGTCTAATGAGCCCATTGCAAGAAAGAGCATCGTCTGAAAGTCGCCTATAATGATGGAAGGTTAGCTGAAATGAGCAATGCGATCTGAACGGAAAGCTTGTTACCTAAGTCCCTGAAGACGTTATTGTCCTTCATAGAGGTACGACTGGGAAACTGAGGGACGATCTAGCATATCTTAATCGCTCTTGCAGATCCTGATCCCCAATCCTACCTTGATTAGTCTGTCAGTCGACGGTCAACTAACAGACTACTTAAAATAGGGAGAGACAGCGACATTGGTCGGTGCTGGGTACGAGGGCTCTACCGCCACCTTCGCGCAGCTCAGCTGGAAATGGACGGAGGTGGGTGGGTGAAGGTGATCCGGATATACGTGGGTTGGGTAATGGGCGGCGTTGTCACTAATAATGTATTAGTTCCCATTCTAATGGAAGACAAGGGTTCACAACGTTACCCTAGAGAAATGGGACCTTCGGCTGGTGCTGGAGTAGTGAGAGCTGCGGTAGTCGTCGTAGACGACGGTGCTGGGTCGTGACCCTCTTCGGATCTTGCGTATCTGATCTTTCCACCGTACCACCCTGACTTTCATCGATGCTGTTCCTGCCAACCTGGTTGAGACCCGCGGTGCATGGCTTCAGCAGCATCCATGTAGTTCCTCAACCGCCTCTACTCGCCATCCAAATCCATCCCATCAGCGAACTCCTGGAAGAGAGAGAGCCTAATCCCTACACTTGCGTCAGGGCTGAACGACAGTCGATTAGCACGCTCTTCCAATGCCGAAAAAGAAGTACCGGGTATTTCAGACAAACGAGTGGGACGAATGGCAAAAGAGGCTGGGAATTGTAGGGCCAAGTCACTGGGCGTTGAATGGGTGAATATTTGTTAATATGAAGTGGAGAAATGATAGGTTGAGCGGAGAAGGGGGATGAGCGATATATCGATGGGCTGGCGGGCTGGCCTTGGCATCCGATTGGGATATCGAAACCGATGGAGGGTAGAGGCCCTCGTTGGAGCCGTGATATGACTATTCGGATGAAAAGGCGGCGTCTCTGGGGCTCTGAGTACCATAGCTGCCATGTTTCATCGCCTCCTGTTCGATAGAGGGTGGGAAGTAGTCCTGTGCGGGGATATTGAGCACGGAATTGGACGCAGTGGATATCGAAAGCTCAAGAGGTGGACGTAGCGAATTCTCATCCGAGGGCTTGTACGTGGACGGAGAGAGGAAATATGACTCGGGTTTGGCTGGATGCTCGTCGTTCCAAGGTGTAGATTTCTCTGCGAAACGGCAACTAGCGGTAGTGATTTTACGCCTGGAGTCGGGGTTTGAGACTTTCCAGACACAGCTGGTAGTGATGCTCGTTGCTTCATGACTAGTTTCCTGAAATTTGAGAGGGAATGGACAACTGCATCATTGAATCGTCCCAACAACGACTTCTATTCTCCAATGAGTGACTAGTTGAAAAAGAAACGAAAAGTACATACCAGATAGAAGCCTTCCTGATCAGAGAGATGATAGAGGACCATAATCCCGTCATCCTGAAGGAATAGATGAGACACGGGAACAGAATGCCCAGAAAAACATACCTTCAAAAGCGTAAGAGCATCCAGATTCTCTGCAACGCAATCAGACAACGCAGTACACTTCCCAATCCCACCTTAGTCGCCAACCGCGTCCAACGAGCCAACTCTGCTGCTTCGAGTCCCATTCTGCTTCTCCTGCTACTCCTTCATCCTAAGGAAATACGCAACCGAATTGGATAGGGGGAAATTAAAAACAGGCGCCGAAAGCGATGGGGCAAATATGTCTGGCACGTCAGATGGCAGGTTTTATCGCGATTAGGCCAGAGTTTCCTGAGGATAGGCTAGGGTTCCAGAGGGAGGAGAATACACGACGAGATGACAAGAGGCAGAGAGATTGGCGGAAAGTTGAAACGAGGCAACGGTTGTCAACAAACGTGTCCGGCCCGCGCGGGCTTGATCCGGCGTTGCGTGTGTGTGGTGCGAAGGGTCGTCGTTTGTTGGACAAGGGTTCTGACAGGTTCTAAGTGGCTGGGAAGACGGAGTTGAAGGCCGTGATTCGAGTCCCAGAGCTTCACGGTGCTCACGACCACCACTCAACTAGTCATGTCAAGTCCAGATCCCATATCCCTCGTCGCGCTCATCATATCTCTGGTCGCACTCATTCTCACTCTCCTTCAGGTGGCCCAACAATACGTAGCAACAGGTTACGACTACCGCCATTGCTCTGAACGAACATTAGGCGGGTGGCACAAACGAAGCCGGCGCCAGTTCATTTGGAGGGAACTGCGCTTCGAAGTGCATTTTACTGCTCCTATCATCCACATTGGCATCCTACCCTCCGATAGTACAGATGGAGGAGACGCATACGCTGTACCAACAACTTCAACCGTGACCGAAAAGACCTCGCGTTCCCGCTCTGCATCTTCGACAAGTGGAGCACGGTATATCCTTCATGGTCGCGAGGGCGACAAAATCTACACGTCATCTCAAAACCCGTGGTTCCTTGACCCTAAGGGAACGCGCCCCGAAGCAAAATGCACTTGGCTCTCTCTTCTGAACGATACAACCATCACACACCTGCAAATCGGCATCGATGAGCTCGCACTCTCGTACGACTTCATGCCCGACGGAATCAAGAAACCTCTGGCGCAGATGGATCGGAAGTCGTTCTTGACGCTGATGTCTCTCTTCCAGGTATCATGGCAGGAGGGGTGGGGCGCAGAAAAGACCGAATTGGGAGGAGGGAAAAGAGGCACTCCGACTGGTGCCGGCCCATACGGCGAAGTTACCTCACGTAATCTCGCCAACTTTGGCCCCGTCATCTCCTACCAACCGTCCAATTTTCCACCAACGAAGAGGTTCTACATTGTCTCCGAAAAAGCCCGATCAGCCATGTTCAGTCGCTTCGATTTGGGGTTCCACGTCGTTTTGACACATTCCGCTGATGAGGTATACAGGAGCGCGTTGGCGCTTGCCGACGAGCAGGCAGCGGACACTGTCCAGGGTTTTTTCCGCGATAACAACGGCTACTCGCCAGGCCTGGCAGAGGTAATCGAATGCTTTGCAGAACCAGAGATGCCGAAAGCCATCGAACACGGGACGGACACATTCATATCTATTTTCTCCGCTCGATCTGTGGGAACTTTATTCGACCAGTGTCAAATCGTCCAACTTCTCATCGGCGAGGAAGTGAACAATTCGACCCCCCTTTCCAAAACAATCACTACATGGGCCATGGATTGGGCATCATCGGTCAAGGATAACGAGGTCGGATTTCCTGCAGATCAACTCCAGGCAGCGTTGAAGTTCGCTCGCAGGTATTTTGGAACGCCGACTCACCAGCGTGAACCTATATCGTGGTCTGAATCCCGAAGGTCCCTACATGTGATAAAATTTCTCGATAAGCAGCTCAGCAACCTCTGCCATTTACTCGCTCCCGGTCAATCTGAGCTCTCGGTGCACCGTGAATTCGCCAAACTGCAGATCCGCTTTGGGTCCACGCTCTTCCACGACACGTCCGCCATGGCTCAACCGTCCCGGGGCCACTGGCTAGATTTCGTAGGCGCTTTTGTTGCGGAAAAGTATGTGGAGATATCCTCTATTCTGGGGGAGAAATATCCGGGAAGTAGAGAAGAGGTGAGGCACGGTTACGTCATTAATAGGTTGGCGAGAGGTGTGCTTTGGGTCATTCATAATGGGAATTGTTCATCTAACCAAACCCATGATGAGCGCCTATTGGAATGTTCATTGAATAGCCGTTGGCTTTCGGATACCTCAACTCTTTGGATAGATTAGTCACTTTGTTATTGTAGCATTTCGAATTATGTCAGCTTCTATATACGTGATATCTGACTTCCCGCCAGCGAAGGCAGCGAACATGAGATATAAAATTTGAGGTTCCTATTTTTCAAAGGCCGAGACAAGAATCCTCTACGCACTTTAGGACTTCTTTTTTCTTTATCTTCGTGGCCTTGTTTTCGTTGTCGGTTTTTTCGGGGTTTTTCTCCTTTTTCCGGCGATATAGCTTCCGATGGGTGATATCGTGTGTCGTGCAACCCAAGCCCGTGCACGTTCAATGTTCATGCATGAGGTTTTCCTTGGCTTGTCACCCTAGATACGGAACAGGGAATAAATAGTAGCGCTCAGCGATTCCGATTTCGAGGTGGTGACCTCACCAGTTGGATTCGAAATATTAATATTTAATACACAGCCAATGGTTCACGCGCAGGTCACCCGTAGGCCGTGCAACTTGCAGGTGACCTGTAAGCTAGAATAAGCAGCGCAAAGATCACGCATTTGTAAGTATGTCACGTGGCTCGGAAGAGTAACGGTCACGTGGATCTCGCTCAGGAGTCAGCCTGAGTCAGCGTGTTACTAGCAATACTGCTAATTACACAGTGACGCACGACCTGAAGGGTGTTCTCTCCTGCACTTCCGGAAAGTCTCGGAGCATGTGGAATCACATGCTTCATCATATTTTGAGACCCAGGGCCAGATGCAGGACCAGAAGAGGTACTTATGAAAAAAAAACAACAAGAGTGCGCGTGTGTCCGACGTCCAACACTTCTCTCTTCATTCTTCAAGTTCGGGCAGTTCAGAATTCAGGTTACCTTCAAGCAGGAAAAGCGACGTCAGTGATTTTTCGCATTTTAAACATTTCATTGAGCTCTTCAATGCCGTTGCGTCTGAAATTGAACTCACTTCTTCACAGTATGCTGAACTTCTGTCTCCTGAAAGCAAAGTCATCCGAGTCGACCATGAGACTTGAATTGAGTTGGGCCAGGCAGGCCTGGAGAGTTTATTCGTGCATCCCACGTGGTCTCAGTAAGGGACGGCTGGCGTCACCATCTCCCCTTTGAGATGAACCCAGTTTCACGACGTTGACCGACTTGACCAGTTGACCTTTCCGATTTGAGCAGCCCTAATGACTGGCTTTGGTCCTCGATGAGTAAGTGTCAATCAAGTCACTCGAAAATTTGCTGCATATGACCGGATTACTGATACACTTCTGTTACAAATAAAGCTTCTTTCGCTTCTAATGCTTCACTTATAAGTTCTTCATAGGTTCTTCCTCCGGTATACTAGCAATATTGTCTGCCCTTCATTCGAGTCTCTTTCGAACATCATTCGAACTTCGTGTCGCATCATTTCCCAGTGCGCGACCTCGGAAATCTAGACGAATGTTCGCGACCGTGGTACCACAGCCTGGAGTTAACTGCGCTGACCATTTCCGTGCGTTCACTGGAACACCGCAAATCTACTCCTTCTGGGAAAAGCAAACATGCACATGGTGCGCCTTCAAACGAACCCCTCTTCTCGGTAGACTCACTGTCTGTCTACAGGCAGTATGTCGTTGCTGAACCCGTCTCACTGGAAGCCGTAATCATCGACCCCGTGCTTAACTACGACAATGCCAGCGGAGCCATTTCCACGGAGACAGCAGACTGTATCCTCGATTTCATCAACAAAGGCGGACTCAAGATCAAGCGTATACTGTAAGTCCTCCCTCGCAATGCTGATCGTTCCAACTTCGTATGACCGCGCTTGTCAGTGAGACCCATGCACACGCAGACCACCTCACAGCGTCGCAGTACTTGAAGTCCAAGCTTCCAGGAAACGTTCCTCTCTGCATCGGGAAGGGTATCACGCAGGTCCAAAAGACCTTTGGGGCCAAGTACGGCGTGGACCCCGCAGAGCTGGAGCAGTCGTTCGATATGTACCTTGAGGACAACGAAGTGTTCAAGCTTGGGGACCTTTCGTGCCAGGTCATGCATCTTCCTGGGCACACACCTGACCATGTCGGGTATCTTATGGGTCACGCAGCCTTTACCGGCGATTCGATCTTCCTGGTGAGCGCGAATCGTCGTTATGCAACTCTCTCCTGTGTTGACTGTGCCTCGCTTTAGCCCGATGTTGGCTCCGCTCGAGCAGATTTCCCAGGTGGTAACGCGAAGGAGCTGTATAAGGTGATTTGGAATCGATTCATTCGAGTCTTCTCATTCGTTCTGTTTCGTCTGACACGAACCTGGCAGTCGTTGCAGAGGCTCCTCTCCTTACCAGACGACTATCAAATCTTTGTTGGCCACGACTACCCTCCCGAGGGCCGCGACCCAATGTGCGTGTCCACCGTTGACGAGCACAAATCAACGAACAAGCATATAAATTCGGCCATCGATGAATCAACTTTCGTCAAGGTTAGGGAGGAGAGGGATGCATCCCTTGCTGCACCACGTCTGTTACATCCTTCGTTGCAGGTCAATATTCGTGGGGGCAGAGTACCAGAGAACTTGTTAAAGAAGTACGCTTGAGACAGGGTTTTACAGATTAGTATCATTCGTTTGCATTTCTTGCATTGTATATGCAGTAACTGAGTAGGCTATCTAAGGATGTTGAATTCGACTCGTTATGGGACTCGTATCCGTGCACGGCTCCCTAAAAAAAAACTAGGGTGAGGCATTACGAAAGAGTCAGAGCATGAGGCATATAAGGTAAGAATGGCAGTGGTAGTGTAAACGTAGCAAAAGAACTCAACGGAAGAAAGAGTACAGTACATGTAATGAGTGATTGTATAATGTAGTGGTCCGCCTCCAAGGAGCAATAGGACGCCACTGATGAAGGCCATTTGTGGTGAAGTAACGGAATAAGCCTTGTGGTTGAAGTCAGGCCTAGGACAATGGCATGGCTGGGCGTCGATGAAACTTGCACAGAGAGAACCCAGCATCTTGAGTTGATTAAAGGATGACCAGCGCGCCAATCACCGGAAATTGCTAGTCGAGAACGAAGGTCGGGAAGGGGCCCAGGATATCCAATAGAGCCGAAAGGGGGAGGTATACGCACGGTATATCGGATACTGCATTGGTTGGAGGCCACGAGACGACATGACCATGCGGGATTCTCGAAGGGTATGGCGGTGGAATGGAATGCGCGACTGAAAAGGGCGAGCAATCTTGCAATGGCCGCCAGCGAGAGACCTGAAGAAAGTTGCATGAAGAGCGAGATCCAATATGGGATATTTCTAATTGGTCATATACAGGCGCCAAGGTTTGGGTGGCGAGGACGCGGAGGCATTCAAGTTGACTCATGGACGACGAAGACCCTCTATTTAGTACGCCATGGCCATCTCAATCCCCTCTATTCCGCTCTCTGTGTGTACGCCTTGCTCGCATTTTCCCGTTCACCGCCGTCACTGGGCAAGTAGAGGTATAATGTCAATGTATTTAGAGTCGAGCCATCATCGATTATTTCCTTGCTCTCATCGAGCGATTTGGGCGGTGTACTACCAACGAAGGCCATCGCGTCAGCAGGACCAAGGAATACCTTAGATTGGTATTCATAGCACTCTCGGCATTCCCATAGCGGACGAGCACGCCCGCGTGGATGCCACATTCAAAAGAGCAGCAGCATCTAAGAATTATTCGATTAGTACGGCGATCTCGCTCGATTTTAGAATAAACAAATACTGTTCTCGCGTTATATAAAGATAAAAAAGCCAAGACAGCCGAGCAGGCATTCGATTTCGTCTCCGCAGGCATCCTGTCCTCTGGAAGATAAATAGCCATAGAAAAAAACGCACATATAAAACGCATATCTATGAAGGATCCATGTGTGATTGAAAGTTGTTAGAAATGGAGGCGATGCCGTGGTTCGTCGGTGGACCGTCCTTGATCTAAAAGATATCTGAGACTCATCGGAGGGCCACGGAAGTAATCCACAATAGAGTCGTCCGTGGATCTGCAAAACAAAACAAAAAAGATGGCACGTAAGCAGAAGATGCGCTGCTATCATGTATGACCCATAACGTGCATAAAACATGATCCAGGATGCGTTACGGTAGACGGAGATGCTCCAAATATCCAGCATCTGCCGCTAGACTCGATGACCGGATGAGAGAGAATCTGGTGAGGATACGCACCGTCATGAGAGAGTACAGCGCCAGACAGCATAATGACAGCGCCGCTAGAATTGCAATCTGAGAGGTTGACAGCTTCAAGGATACCACACGATAGTGAAAGAGATCCCGAGAAGGAGAACGACGAGGGGCCCTCGTCAATACATTGAATGCTGAGAGCTATTCCCTCAACAAAGAGGCCGACGTCTAAGCTGTCCGCGAGGGTCGACAACAGATGATCTTTGCAGTAAATGTTACTCGAATATCGCTCCGCTGCTATTGTCCTGAATATTCCGCGCTGATTCCGGGTAACAGGACAGGAAGAACATGTCACAACAGGCTAACGAGGAAGGCGATAACAAAGGTCTCCCGAAAACCTTTAGACATTATCTGAACTTCGCGCCAAATCAGCCCCTGGGTCATAAAGGAAGCTCAGCACGTCAAGACCAACACAACACGGTTGCTTCCAAGTCAAGCGGACCGTCTGAACTGCAACGAAGAAACGAGGGGGGCAGCCAGTGCAGTTCCAACCCGCGGTTCAACCCTAAACACAAGTATATCGTGTCCCAAAGATAACGGCCCACTTGAAAGAAAATACGACACATAAGTTTCCCCCTACTAGAGAAGCAGTTTCAGCGTAAGAACAATTACGCCGTCTCAAACCGCAGCAGGAATCGGAGCACCGGCGTAAGTGATGTATGCGGTGTACCCACGGGGCGTATGATGTATACCAAAGCTCGGACGTAAGGGGAAGAAGTGAAACATAATACAGAAGTCGTTTCATATGACAAGGTTCGTGATTCCGTCCTCTGATGAGGCTGCTCTCGGGATTCGTTGATCTCGATAGACCCCTATGGACCGTAGTACGAGAATAACACTAACAAAAGGGGCGTAAGGGGAAATGGAGGATATAAGGAAGCACAGCAACCAGAACATGTAATAAATCAGCAATGCAGAGCCCGCTTCGGGTCGCAAGAACGAGAAACATAGCAAACGCAAGGAAAATGAAATAAGGAAAGCAAGACACGTAACCTGGATGCTGGGAAATGGTTCATAAACCATTAAACCCAAGATTTGCCTTGTATCACAGGTGATTCTGGAGAAGAAGGAGAGGCGTGAAAGAGAGCATAAATGCGATGTTATGCTGGCATCCAGCGGCTTCTCGTTGCAGTCTAACACGGGGTAGCGTCGCAGAGCTACACTGAAGATAAAAGAGAAAGAAAGCGACAGGGAAAGGATGACGGTGAATAAGCAAGGACAATGCACCTATACATCCCAAATCCCAGATCTACACAGATATTCAATGAGATGGCCAGCGAATCGAGATAAGAGTGGCATCCTCTGATCATGATGTGGCATGCCAAGGGTGCACTTTAACCTTTCGGCTTGTCCTAGAAGCAGAGAGTAGCGATTAAGCAACACGAAGTAACATGAACAGGCCACACCATGGTTGAGCAGTGTAGATCCAAGGTGACAGAAAAGGGCAGCAGAAGTAGGATGCCCATGCCTCCAACATGATCCATGACGGCGAGAAGAGGCATAGATGTATGGTATGAGAGCACCAGCAGATGGGGTTTGGAGTATGCAAGCAAGGCGTGACGGGGAGGGGGAAGGATTCGGAATGGGAAAAATATGGGTTCGTGCGCTCTATTTGTTAACCCTTCACAACCAAATAATGTGCATTGCCGAGCCGGATCTTTCCTTTAGCACAGTAGGCGGCCATACGAGAACATATGTCATATTCTAGACTGGGCCTCATTTCGTCCAGCGCTCAGCACATCTGTTCGCAGAAACCCAAAATGCGCACCTTCTTCTGTGTCTTAAATAGAGATATGAAAACGGACAATATGCTACCAACCGGATGGTGCCCGCGTCATGCATTTGTCTTCTCGTGTCATATGAAATGAGCTTCTTTCTACATGAGCTTGCGGTATTACTCCCTTGTTGTGTTAAATAATTTCCTCGTGTTGTTCCAGAGAGAATACGCAGGAAGATGGAAGGATTGCAACCCTCCTTTTCAGGACCGCCAATCACCCCGATCGGTGTAAGTGCGGCCAGGTAACACTGTGGGGCTCACTCAGGATGATATTCAACCTGAGGTTCAACCTACCGACATATTACATTCAACTGTACTTAGGATGATATTCAACGATATTAGGATTAATGTTATGATCTCATTGGTTGAATCCCTTAGATTGACTTTCATCCTAAAATGGCCGAAATCAACCAAACCGAGAAATCTGCTTCCGTGGATGAATATCAACCGGAGATAGGTTAGGATAGGTTTGCGCCAACCAACTTGTTGTTGGTTGATAAACACTCGGTCATTGGTTTGATTTCAAGCATATAAAGAGTGAATTTTATTCTATAACAATGCTACTGTGTGCGTATGGTGCCAGCGCGTTCAGTCATCAGAAGGAACAAATCTGCACCGGCTGTCAGCTGTGTGACTCGAGAGTCGAGAAACACAATTGGGAAAAACGTGAGGGACACGTGAAGTCTGCACAGTGCCAACATATTTTTGGAACATGGAGTCAATGTGAACAGATGCTGGCAGCCAGTCGACGCCCGGAATTTGGACACCGTGGTGCCAGTTCGATGTGGGTCGAACGTTTAGAGCCATGGATTGTCCACGCATAATAATTCCTCACTTTTCGCTGTATGGTTAGATCCTGAGCGCATGTAATTCTTTGGGTTGTCTATGTATTCCGACACCTCATCCAGACCCAAAAAATGATGTGCTGTCTGTCTTAGTTGACCCGTGATTGTAGGCTGTTGAGGCAGGTACCCCCTCTGTGTCTGGTCAGATCCTGAACGCGTGTAATTCTTTGGGTTGTCCACGAATTCCTACACCTTGTCCAGACCCAAATAAAAAGGTGCCGTCTCTCTTGGCTGACCCGTGATTGTGTGCTTTGGAGCCAGGTACCCCCTCTGTGTCTGGTCAGATCCTGAACGCGTGTAACCCCTTACGATGGTCATAAATTCCGACACCTTATCCAGACCCAAATAAAAAGGTGCCGTCTCTCTTGGCTGACCCGTGATTGTAGGCTGTTGAGGCAGGTACCCCCTCTGTGTCTGGTCAGATCCTGAACGCGTGTAATTCTTTGGGTTGTCCACGAATTCCGACACCTTGTCCAGACCCAAATAAAAAGGTGCCGTCTCTCTTGGTTGACCCGTGATTGTGTGCTTTGGAGCCAGGTACCCCCTCTGTGTCTGGTCAGATCCTGAACGCGTGTAACCCCTTACGATGGTCATAAATTCCGACACCTTATCCAGACCCAAAAAATAATGTGCCGTCTGTCATACTCAACTCAGATATTTGTGCTGTGGAGTCAGATTGTGATAATACATCATACAATAGGCGGTTCACGAGATTTGAAACCTCGGTCACTTGTAGGTGCTAATGGACCATCAATGCTGCTGAACTCATTCAGTATACCACCTAACCGCCTCTCATCCATCAAATTGTCTGCCCTCTCCCTGTGTTGCACGACTTGTCGGACAAATGAACTCACTGATATGTACTTGATGTTGCATAGCTGGTGGCTTGCTCGTTGTGTTAATGCATTTTTTCAGCAGTTTATTTGGTTTGGCACTGAATGAAAGCTGAGACTTTCGCAAACAGCAGTTTCCACGTCATTGCTAGCAAATTATATCTGACACTAATAGGTGATATCTCACCGGGATCCAACAGCCTCCTGAGTCTGGTTCGCATGATACGCATAAGGCTTGCACAATGTGCATATTTATTGGTGGTATGTATATAAAAATGAGAATACTTCTAATGTGGCGCTCGTGACAGCAGTGTGCTGATATCACTCCGGAACTACATTCCCAGACACTACGTCGTCTACACGCTGTTGGAATTCATCGGGCAAAGTATCCTTGATTTCATAGTCCTCGTCGGCTCCGTATAACTGTCGGTCAGCCTTGAGGATGGCATTGAAAGCCCTAATGAGTCAGATCGGTAAGTGATTGTGAGGAAACCTAAGAGATTATAACCCACTTTGTGACTTTAGAGACGGAGGAGTCTGCTGTCTTGCGAATAAACTCAAGGCGGTCGTCAATCAGGTTCCAATACCTCTCAGAGCCCCCACATTCTCTGTGAACCTTGCGCTGTCAAGATATGTCAGACGGGAGCAGTGGCAGGAGAAGAAAACGTCACTTGCCATAATTGCCACTCGGGCGCAAAGCTGGACGGTGGGACGACACGGCGTATCTTTGACGATCTGCTGGGCAAGGGCAAATATGTTCTGGTTGGAAATGATGCTCTGATTAATCTGTTCAAGAAGAGAGGAAACGTTGGGTCCCTGTCAGTAAAACAGGGTACTCGCACTGGTGCGTCACGTACAATTTTCTTGATCTTTGATCGAAGTTGGGTGAGGGCGTAACTGACTTGGGTTTTTATCTTTTCCCAACTAGCATAGTCGTGCTCAATTCTAGGTGGCAGATCAAAACGATATTTGCTAATAATATTCTATATAAAGTGATCAATGCAAAGTTCAAGGAAGGGTGAAGGACAGACCAAGATATGATTACGAGGAATGTTGCCTTTATAGGCGCTGATCTTGACGGAAAGGAGAACAGCAAGCGCATAGTTGCTGATGTTGGTCTATGAACAGCTAAGCTATGAGCAACAGGTCAAGTCTTAGAGACATACTTTGAGCTCTTCAGAGACCTGAAACGGTGGTGCCGCCGACTGGAACGAGTCCACCTTGTTCTCCACTGACAAGAGACAAATCAAGAGCTTTGCTTGCCGGCCAAGGGGCGAGTCCTACATATGACGTTTAGACGTGCAAGTCAAACAACACATCAATCGGTCAGTGGGACTCACCAACAGGAACGCTTCCAATTCGTCGCGTTGTTCTGCCCGCAGCTTCTTGCGTGTTGCAGAACGTAGACTCGCCGCGGTAACATTGCTTATTGATGGCGCCAATGCTTGAAACTGTGTCGGCGTCGTCGAAGGATCATCCTCGGGTTCAGTATCTCCACCGTTGGCTGAATCGCCTTCCTGACGCGGTCGTTTCCCAAGGGTCGACAGTTCTGGTGGGGGGCTAGAGTGCAGCATGGCAGCTTCAATCTCCAGCTCTGCATTTGTTCGCAGAAAGACAGCACCTTCCCTCTGGAGAGGGCGGGACTGGGCAGATGTAATGGATCGAGCAGAAGTATTAGGTGAGTCGTCATCGACGGGAGCCATTGTGGGATGATGAAAAGAAGAGAAATATCGAGCCCTTTTGTATAATGGTCTTACATACGCAAATGACTCGGGTTCTTCTGCTGAGTCACTCTGAGTCAACA
>JADNRV010000260.1:0-67426 GCA_015499995.1 Flammula alnicola | reverse complement strand
TGCTCTTCGACTCAAGCAGCCGTAAGCTTTCCCCGGTACACTCGAAGGCATATGGCAGCGAGAAAGAGATCGTGCCGAAGGCTGTAGCTTTTGATGACAATGATGAGCGGGATCTCTATATATTTGGGCTGTATGACGGAGGATTGTAAGGTCTTGGCCGACTTTGTCTGTTCGTGCATCCTGATCGAGTTCCAGATACAAGTACGGAGGAAAAGACGCGAAAAGCATCTCCAAGCATCAGCTGGGTTCGCAAATGTGAGTCGTTGAAATATCACTAGTATCGCTGGCTAACGAGGAGGACAGTGGCAATGCGTCGGTGGATATTGATCGAAAGATTTGTGTCGTGGACAATGTTTTCAATGGTTTCGACGTTTATAAGATGGATTCCGGGAACTTTGTGAAGACGCTCATCACCAAAGAGGCCGAGAAAACCTATCCCAAAGGAGTCGCCTTTGCGGATAAATCCCATCTGATCGTGGGCGGAAGCGATCATGGCGTTGCCTACATCTTCGAACGCAAAACAGGGAAGGTCTTGAAGAGGTTGAAACATGCGAAAAAGGGAGGTGTCGAAACAATTGGAGTAAGATCATCTTTCAACATCCTTCCACCCTTCAATAACAGCGTTTGGCAGGTGCAGGACACGGAGGATGGAGTCGTTTTGATCGCTACTGCTTCTACATCGATGTCATCTGGAACGATTATGTTGTGGGAGTGGAAGTCAACTCGAGATACCGGCAGGCGGGAGGATGTTGGCGAAGGATGGACGGTGAGGAGTGTGTTCGAGTTTTTTGTCAAAGTGGTGATAGTGTTGGCGGCGATGACATATTTCTTGGGGTTTATCCAGCGACTGGCACGTAGGTCTCTTTCCACGAATGTTCGGCGCTGACCTTCGTAAAGGCAGAACAGTGGTTGGCCTCTAAAGTAGCCAAGGAAGTCGAAAAAGCGGGCGCCAAAGAAGTCGTCAACAAATCTGGCCTGGCCTCGTTAGTTTTTGGCCAATGGAATCGGGATCTTTAAATGTATATAATTAGCTGGTGAAATGTGAACGGCTGTGGAAAGAAAACGTACCGAATGGAATGCGAGAGAGCTATCGAATGAACGAGAGGTTATAAAATCAGCGGAACGAGCCTGGTGATTTTTTGCCGTGTTTTGGGAACCAAGAGAGGGCAGAGAATCACCAGAGCAGTCCGTGTGATTTTAGCTGCGTCTGATGGACCAAGACGGAGGATAGAGTCGGTAGGTTGAGCAGTGGTGGTGGTCGGGAGTTGTTGGGCGATGAGAAGAGGCGCAGTAGATTTTTCGCCATGTTTTGGGAACCAAGAGAGGGCAGAGAATCACCAGAGCAGTCCGTGTGATTTTAGCTGCGTCTGATGGACCAAGACGGAGGATAGAGTCGGTGGGTGAGTCGGTGGGTGGAGGAGTCGAACGAGAGGTTATAAAATCAGCGGAACGAGCCTGGTGATTTTTTGCCGTGTTTTGGGAACCAAGAGAGGGCAGAGAATCACCAGAGCAGTCCGTGTGATTTTAGCTGCGTCTGATGGACCAAGACGGAGAATAGAGTCGGTGGGTGAGTCGGTGGGTGGAGGAGTCGTGGTGGTCGGGAGTCGTTGGGCAATGAGAACAGGAGAGGTAAATTTGAAGATATGATATGTAGGAGGGAGGATGTTGCTACTATAGGTTGACTGGTGGTTGAGAGATGTAATGCGACCAGACTTGTAGCAGATGGATGCCCACGGAGAGAGATAGTATCCGGTTTCGGTGGGGGGTCAGTGGGCGATGAACAGATATTCACAGGAGCAATCCAAGTGAATATGGGCCGTGAGAGATGGCGAGAGGAGCAACTAGAAATGCCACCAAGAATTCACCGGAGCAGTCCACATGAATTCAGGCAGTGTTGTGCAAAGTTGTCGGACTCGTCGTGTCACTACGCCCACCGTGTTTGGCACTGACCTTAACCACAAACAACCGTGAACGCAACTTGGCAACGCCCACCGTGTTTGGCACTGACTTTGATCACAAATAACATCGTGATCAGCCGTTGAACTTGACTCTCTGCTCACCCGCATCCTCCTTATCATCTTCGTCGCCCGTCCGTTGTGCCCATTTTGCGTAGGTTTTTTCTATTGCCCTCTATTCTCGACAACTAACTTTATTTCACCCATTTCTAGTTGCCCTTTGCTCTTGAACTTGGCGGATCCCTTTGTTCCTCCGTTCGCTTGTATCTGATACAGTGAACTTGCAGTGAATTCCATCCCAACTCCAGCCTGCGGGGTCTCTAGTATTCGATACAGGGAATACTTGCTGGCCAAACTCGCTGAATTTGCTTGTATCTGATACAGCAAAGTTCGCTCTGCCCGCCTCATCGCGCGCACATTTGCCAGTATTGCATACAGCAAATCGTCTTCGGTGATCGCGATACAGGGATATCTTCTGCCGAGCCTCCGAGCCTCTACAGTTTGTTGAGACCTTCTCTGTAAGTCCTCTTCATGTTGTCTCATCGTCGTCAAAATCCTCATGTCGGCTTTAGCTCAGGGTATCTTCTCGCTCGCACCATCATGCCGCCTTCCCATACAAAGACCACCTATACGTGTTTCTGCCCCTCCTGCATCCTGTCTTGCCCAAAGGATCTGGATGGTAAACCCCTAGGAAACGTACTGCAGACGTCGCATCGCGCTATCCACAATATCCGTATTAAGGCGGAAGCTGAAGCCGCAGCTCTCCGACAAGCGCAGGCTGAAGCACAACTGCAAATGCAACAGCTTTCCGTTGATGATGCGACCCAAGAGGTTTCCATTGATGATGCCATCGCTGCTCTCTGTGCCCTTACATTTTCAGACAATGGACCAGATATGGCCCAACCTTGCCCTCCTGCGCCCCACACCGTCACTTCATCACCTGTGCGAGTCGAAAGAGGGCGCGCTTGGAAGCGGGAGCATAACAAGGCGACAAAAAAGGCCCTTTCGACTCTCGATGTTATCGACAAGCGTGTACAAAGTTGTCTACTCAGACTTAATCTCGACGGCGCACCGACGCTTGAAGCACTCGTTTATGTGGAAAATGAGCTCGCCCAAATGCAGCGTTTGTTCGAGAGTGTTAAGAGGGATGTTCCATCTGTCGTTACCCGAAAGGCTGCAGTTGGCGATCATTTAGCTCAGCTTCATTCGCATATTCTTGAATTGCACCATCTACACCCACCAGAAGATGACAAGCCTCTTAACTATAATTCAGGCAAGTTTTTTTTTATCCTGAGCTAAATGACCTTATTCATGGTATCACATAGACCATCATTATAACATGCTAATTGACCGATACAACCCTCTCGCTCAGATAACTATGTTCATCGTAGTCATCAGCTCTGTCCTTATGGGTGCCAGCCGTCGCATGGCAGAATTGCTTCTGAGCCTTGTATGCGTCGCATTGCATTGGGCCTTTACTGATGGATCCAGGGATCTTAATTCGACTGAACAATCTATTCTTGACCAATTACCTCACACGCTCGAAACGGTTTTGGCCAAATTTAACCTGGAAGGCAAGACGACTACCTACGCCGTTTGTCCTACATGCCACTGTACATATCCTCCAACCTTTACCCATGGATCCGACTCTCCTATATATCCAGAAGAATGCAATAATCGCCCTCTTCCCGACTCTGATATTTGCATGACGAAGCTCCTTGGCAAAGGCAAACCGCTTAAAACATTTGTATACCATCATTTCCATGATTATCTCGCAGGTCTCCTTTCGCGCTCAGATTTAGAAAGGATGATGGATAAATCTTGTGATGGTCTGGTATCCTCTATCGATGACCATATTCCTTACATCTCCGATGCATTTCAAGCTGAATTCATCCGTGCCTTCGAAGGTCCCCTAAACAGACAGCTCTTCGTCAAGAGACCCGGTACCGAAGGCCGCTATCTCTTCGCATTTAGTTTCGATTATTTCGCCGTTGACGGCGTTACGCTCAGGGGTGCCAAGGCGTCATGTGGTGTTCTTAGTGCGGTGTGCTTGAATCTGCCCCTCGACATTCGTTACAAACCAGAAAATATGTACCTCGCTGGTGTTCTTCCTGGCCCAACCGAACCGCACTTTACAGACCTCAATCATTACTTACGTCCTGTCGTCGATGACCTTCTCGTTTCTTGGAAGCGGGGTGTCCATTACTCGCGGACTGCCAATCATCCCGAGGGCAGAGATACCCGAAGCGCATTGGCCCTAAAGGTTTGCGATCTCCCAGCTGCCCGCCAGGCCAGCGCTTTAGCGTCCCACACCAGCCACCACTTTTGCAGTAGATGTAATTGCTATCATCTTTCCAAAATGGGCAGAACCGATCTCCATCACCCCGACTGGATGCCCAAAGACCGTGATGATGTCCTTCGAAACGCAGAAAAATGGAAAAACGCGTCCTCGGCCAAAGAACAAGAGAAGCTGGTTGGCTTACATGGCGTGCGTTGGTCAGAGCTGTGGCGTCTTCCATATTGGGATCCAATTCGCATGCTGGTTGTCGACCCGATGCACTGCCTATTGGAAGGCGTCGTTCAGCATCACTTTCGGGAGGTGCTCGAACTCACGCAGCATTCGGTTGATGCGAAAGAGGAAATCATTGCGTCTTTCAAACTTGATTTTAAAGTTCCAAACGCCGACGATATCAGCAACAAGAAGTTGAACGAGAACGACCAGAAGCATATACCTCAAATCCATAAGCTTCTTGTCACTCCGATGAAAAACTATGATAGTAACGACAACCCAGAAGAGAACCTCAAGGCACTAACGGAACGTCTGAAAGGCAAAAACCTGAAAGCTCTTGCTTTTGTGTCTGAAAGTGTTGGAGCTAAGCCTGCTCTGCCAAGGGACGACGAGCCTGCTTCACGAGGGCACCCTTCGGGAGATATTCGGAAACCCCAGAAAAAGCACTATGCCGAGGGCTTGAGAATCTGGGTAAGTATTAGACCTATAACTTGGCGATCCTAGCTAACATGATCTTCCATTATCACAGCGAGAGAATAAACCGCTCTTACCAGCAACAAAACCACCTCCGAAATTTGCTACTCCAGAAGTTATGGCTCGCATTAGGGAAGTTATTTGTGATTGCGACACTCCTGCCTGGGTGCCATCTGTTCCTCCTGCTTTTGGAACTGCTGCAGCTGGTAGTCTTAAAGCAGATGAATGGCGAACAATGGCAACAATCTACCTTCCTATTGCTCTCGTCAGTATGTGGGGCGAGGGAACAAGCCATCCGACTCTATCGAAAGCATCATTTCTACGTGATGTTCTTGATCATACGATGGACCTGGTATCGGCGGTCTCTCTGGCGTGTAGGCGTACCATGACAGAGAGTCGAATGTCCGCCTACCTTGCATGTATCACATCCTGGGTAGCAAAATTTCCGTCTCTTCACCCCACGATCACACCTCGTCCCAACTGGCATATGGCGATCCATATATATGACTTCCTGCGTCTTTTTGGCCCTGTCCGTTCATGGTGGGCTTTTCCGTTCGAGCGTCTGATTGGACAGCTACAGCGTCTTCCCAGGAACAACAAATTTGGTAAGTATTTCCTGAGTAGAAAATATTCCATGGTGCTCATCTTTGCGACAGGTCAATTAGAATCTACGATGCTGAATTCATTTACTCGTGCTGGAAAACTCAAGCGCTGGTTAGCACGTCCGGACTGCCCTCCCTTCCTCAAGGCATGCAAAGCGGCCTTCGATAAAGCATTTGGACAAGAACGAGAACAAGACACTTGGCAGAATGACGACGTTGCAGATTCTGCCTTCGGTCCAGTTCCCGCCGATTTAAAGAACCTCATTTCAGAGCGCAAGGTAGCTCTTCGTGCACGCCACCGCTTCGACAATGTCTTCTTTTCTCATGCTAGTACGCATGTTGGAAATAGTCTCATCCTTTATTATCCAGACGGTGACTACGGAGCGACGCCCCTTCCTGGTTCAATCGAGTATATTGTTGTCACTAAGAATAAAGGTGTTGTCTATGCAGTTCGTCGCCAGCTCCCAGCCCCATCTGGGTCTCTAGACCCATTCCGCTTTTACCCTCATTTTCTCGCAAAGACATATTCAACGACACTCTCAACCGACCTACAAATTATCTACCCTGAGTGGGTTATATCTCATTATGCGCGGTGGAAATTAGACAAAGACAGAGCTGTCGTTCTGACTCTTTCTCGTGTGAGCCCTCCTTTTTATTTGTACTTCGAAAAACTTGCTCACTTGGTCTGTAGGATTAAATATTAAATTATCAAGGATTCTCAAGGCTGGGTTGTGCACGTCCGCTTTTTCACCGGGCATGCATTATGTGCCCAGAAAGTCGGCGACAAGTGGGCAATGAGTGGGCAATGAGTGGGCGATTAATCAAGGATTTTTTTCTACTTGAAATCTTGAATAACATCTTTGATAATTTTAAATGTTCTTTTATATTTTAAATATGTGTAAATTTTAGATTGTGCTCAATATTTAAAATGGTAACCACGCTATTGGATTTATTTTTATTTTAAGTACTAAAAGTATTTCTTGCTAAATTAAAATTTTAAATATGGTGGAACGTTTTAAATAAATTTCGAGTTAAAATATTTGTTACCGTGGAAAGGAGCTTTATATCTTATTCAAGATTTAAAATACGAGAATCTTTAAGACTAAATAAAAGATTTTAAATGCTGAGATATTCAATATGGTAACTAATACTTAAAATCTTTGACAACGTACTTGATACACGTCAAAAGGAGCTTTTAATGTTGGAACCGCCGGTGTGTGAACTAGGAATCTTCCCTATTTCATCATCTTCCTAGGATCCCTGGATAATATGAATGCCACATCTGACTGCCGCACAGAATGTGTCGAACTATTGGACTGGGCCTCAGGTCATTGTCGGGCAGGAAAAAGATATGAGCGCGATATATGGCGCAGAGCCGCATCTATTGTGAATGCTTGGTGATTTTTCGAGAGTCGTGCAGATATATTTCCTCCTCACGTCCACCCCTTTGCAGTGAGTTTGCCTGAGATGATTGCGGAAACGTCGACTTGGAATCTTCCGCACTCATATTACGTGACTATGCCTGCTCAGTAAAAAGCAAAGTCGGACGATAGTCAGATAAAGTCGAGAAATAGTCAACCAAATGGAAGTGTTTGACTAAAAGGCGTTTTCGTAACGAGTTGTCGACTATGAAGTCGTTCAAAAAGTCGCATCTAAGTCATACACTAGTCAGGCATCAGTCCAACCTTAGTCAAACCTTGACAGATATTTGGTTACCCACGAAAATAGTCATAGAAAAGTCGGACCAGCTTTAGAATTCCTCAATCCAAACATTTAGAAGCACAGGAAACCAAAATATATTATGCCAGACACTACATAAGTACTAATACGACGCTGGGGAGTCTTACCATAGCCTTAAAACCCAGACCTGCAGTGCTGCACCCTTCCCACCCAGTAAATAATGCTCCTGCATGATGTGCATCTGTAAGAAAAGAGGAGGAAGTCTAGTAAGTCCCCAACGTGCCAGTGAACAAATGATGGGAATCATGCACTCACCCGGTTTTCCAGAGACAGCGCTGTAAATAACGGAACTTGAACTTGAAGCCTGAAGCTGAAGGATGGATGAGCGGGTGCTATAGAAGAAAAGGAGGGGTACATATCTGCCTTCATTTCAAGGGCCCTCCGAACATTTGGCGCAGCGCTGAGTAACTGAATGGCGCATATCCGGGGCGGCACTGCAAAGAAAGAGAATTCATAGAACAGAAGAAGGTAACCAAGGAAGAAAACACACCATATAGCAGAGCAGCCACGCCATGATTTCGTGCAGAGATCGAACAGGCGAAGTAGTTGAGACGACGATGAGGGCAAGTTCAAGCAAGGGACTACAGCCGGAAGATACCGAAACACCAACTCCCCCTGCCTCATACCCATCAGCGTCCCAATTAGGACGAGCTCCGGCGTCAAACAGATTAGGCAGGAGCTCTCAATCGAGGCATCGTCAGTAATGTAGATAACATACTGTCGTCAAATTGTCATGCATAAGTCGTGTATAATAGTTGATAGTACATGGTAATGTTGATGCCTTAAGAATCCGGGTGCTTCTTTTAAATTTTGGCCCTTTGGGTGACGTGGCTATTGACGATGACGATGATTCAATCGAGATGGCTCGTTTGCGTGAACACCAAGTATTGTCCGCCTCCTTGACCTCTTCCTCACCACCATCATCAAAATGATTGTTGTCAATGGCCTGTTGTATGGCCTAGATATCGTCACTATCAAGAACCTGGTAGGTGGTCCCATATGCTGCGGACTTACCAAAACTCAAGAGCTTAGACATGAAGATTACAAAAAATAGATGTCCAATACCGAATACCAAAGCGTGATTACAATGAGGTGGTAGGAAAATGGTATTACTTGAACATCGTACTCAACTGCCAATATTTACACGAGCAGAAATGTCCTAATTAGGTGACACCCAAGGGACTACAGCCGGAAGATTCCGAAACACCAACTCCCCCTGCCTCATACCATCAGCGTCCCAATTAGGACGAGCTCCGTACGCTGCATTATAGGCAGGTGTCACCTAATTAGGACATTTCTGCTCGTGTAAATATTGGCAGTTGAGTACGATGTTCAAGTAATACCATTTTCCTACCACCTCATTGTAATCACGCTTTGGTATTCGGTATTGGACATCTATTTTTTGTAATCTTCATGTCTAAGCTCTTGAGTTTTGGTAAGTCCGCAGCATATGGGACCACCTACCAGGTTCTTGATAGTGACGATATCTAGGCCATACAACAGGCCATTGACAACAATCATTTTGATGATGGTGGTGAGGAAGAGGTCAAGGAGGCGGACAATACTTGGTGTTCACGCAAACGAGCCATCTCGATTGAATCATCGTCATCGTCAATAGCCACGTCACCCAAAGGGCCAAAATTTAAAAGAAGCACCCGGATTCTTAAGGCATCAACATTACCATGTACTATCAACTATTATACACGACTTATGCATGACAATTTGACGACAGTATGTTATCTACATTACTGACGATGCCTCGATTGAGAGCTCCTGCCTAATCTGTTTGACGCCGGAGCTCGTCCTAATTGGGACGCTGATGGGTATGAGGCAGGGGGAGTTGGTGTTTCGGTATCTTCCGGCTGTAGTCCCTTGGTGACACCTGCCTATAATGCAGCGTACGGAGCTCGTCCTAATTGGGACGCTGATGGTATGAGGCAGGGGGAGTTGGTGTTTCGGAATCTTCCGGCTGTAGTCCCTTGAGTTCAAGTTGTAATTTCAGCGAAGTCGGGAATTTGAACATGGCATTCACGTGATAGAAGAACTTTCCCACCGACTAGTTGAGTGAACGGAGCAAATCAAAAAGTGTTCAAGTCAAGCCCGAGTCCACTCATTTGTTTCAAGTCTATGACTAGAGTATGACTGACATACGACCATGATACGACTGTGTTTGTGATGCCAAGACTGAGTTGACGTGAATTTTGTTATTGCATGACTTATGACTGACTTTTGTCCACTTTTGTCTGAATTTGGCTGACTTTGCCCGACTTTGCTTTTTACTGAGATGCCTGTTTGACTACGAACCGTGGGAAAAATGAAGTTACGTAAGACACAATTGGCGTTTATATATTTTCGTTGCCCAATCGCTACCCACATCTTCGACATCAATGCGTCTAGTGAATCCGTTTCAAGTTCTGAACCTCACAAAACCCCTAGCTGCCGCTCGTTAGCTGTCTCGTCACTGTTTATCACCCTGTTCGTCGCGTACATATCCCAAGTTCCACGAAGCCGCTTTCCCCTTGTCCGCTCATCGGCTCTCAGCTGCTCCAGTGATAGATAAAGCCGCTGGTTACAAGATGACCTACGAAAAGGCTTTGCGCGTTGATGAACGAGACAGGGCGATCAATCGACATGAACGATTGCAACTTCATGTGGACGTTCAGAGATATGCTCAAAGACGATCACATCCTCGAACACTTCAGAGACGTTTACTCCACCGACCATCCGGTTATGCAACCAATCATTCTTCTGACTCGGGTTCACAAATGGGACCCGAAATTGTCTCGGTCATATTATTATCATGTGCGGGAGAAACCGGAGGACGAGGCAGTGAAGAAAGCGCTCATTCATCGGTATGGATTGCAAGACGGAGATTTGACCTGGGTGACTGTTCCAGACCCGTTTTTTCGATTCCTTGATTAATCACCTACATGTCCAAGTCTGCAGTGGCCTGAGGTCCCACTCCGTGAATACCTATTACCAACTGTTGCCCCCTCGCTCTTATTCTTCCTCTTGTGCCAACGCTTTGATACCGTTCCCTCGACCTGCGTCATACGGTTCAAGGTCAATTCGTCAGGTTTGTATCTGTTTCATGGTCTGGATAGAATGTGCGGTCTCGTGCAATATCAATGCTTTCTGGATGTGACTGGGCCACCCGCTGCTGGTACTGACCCTGGTATGAGGAGAGGCATAATGTCGAGACTGGATTAGAGTCAGCTAGGCCAATGTCGACAATGGCTCGACCGAGGGATGAGATCTGAGAAGTGCTGCTGGGATGTGCCAGGTCTGCGGATGTCCGCGTCAGCGTCCTGACTGGGAAGTACTCCCGTGCATCATATCGATGGAAACCAACATCACCTCTCCATAGCGCTTGCGACAGGAAGGCGAAGCAAGCAGTAAAACTCTCTGAATCCAAACGACATCCGAACTTGGTGTTCTTGGTGTCGACGCCATGGCTTGATCAACATGAGTTGGATCGAAGGAGGAGTGCAGAACTTTTAAGAGCAGGTACGTGTTTTCAAGTTTCATACTTTTATTTCGGTTTCCCCCTTCCGAGACGTGTAGTTATATTTGGCCATTCTTCCTTTGTTATCCTTCTGTTCTCTCGTCTCGTTTTGCCGTTGTATCCAGATACTTACCTCTGCTTTATTCACAGCGGTGACCTATATAGTTCTCGAAGCGTCCCTTTTGGCGCTCAGCATCACCAACCGAGTGCCATGCAGAAAGCATGTGTTCATTACGTCTGAGGCTTTGACAAGTCGGATATGAACAAGGGTTAGGAATGGAGGAAGCTATTCGGAGTGACAAGAAGGCCGTCGAAGGGGGTCAAGGAGAGCGAATGGTATGTTTTGCCTCACTTTGTGTTTCTGTTCTTCTGGGTCGTGCTTGGAATTCGTCATCGTCCCATTCTATGTGCCTCTGGCTTTTTCAGCTCCTTCACGGAACTCGCCTGTTTAGAAGTCTTACTCGAATCACATCTCCATCTTTCAGGCGCGCTATTGTGGGTCTATACGGACCTGCATTCGAGGACGGGCTTGTTCAGTTACTATCATGGTCATCGATCATCCCTCGATGCAGATTGCCTTGGTCCTGGTCCAAATTTGAAATGGTGATCTTTCTTTCCTTCTCCTCTGTTTGTTCCTTTATTATTTTTCCCCCTCAAGATTGATGGGTCCCTTCTGATTTCTCGCTTGCGCCCATCAGGTCCCTTGAGATCAATTCGCTTCGGTCTCTCGCATTTCCATCCCACATCTCGCGTCCATACGTCTCTTCTTCTCTCGTTTTATCTTACGAATTAGATCGTCCTGAAATCTCACTGAATAATTCACTATCCTAGTGTTCCTTGACGAAATCTTGCTCAAAGAGGAAAACTTTATCCATCGCGATGAACATCTTCCAAACTTTGTAAATATCGGAGCTGAGGCTTCGGTGTTCTTTACTGACGCGAGCCGTCCTCAAATACATCCAACTTGGAATCCGAACGACTCGGTGCCTGGAGCCTTGATGCACGAGTTTCCTCCTGGGCAACCGACTGGCACGGTCCATTCATTATGGTTGCATTGACCATGCGCCTAAAATGTACCGTTGAGTAAATACTAAATTGTGTTGTATATGAGAATGCGCTCTTCACTCACCCATGTGTGGATCATGGCATCATTCAAACTAGTGATTCGGATACTGTTCACGCCGCTTTGGGTGATACAGCCGTTGGTCGCGAATGAACCGCTGTCGACGGCCAGCAGGTCGTTGCAATTGGAGTCCGAGTATAGCTCGATACTGTAGGAGCTTGCGTTAACGCTGAGCACGGCGAGAAGCACAGAGAGCGAGAGAAAGATGTAGTTCTGCATCGGATAACTAGGATGCAAGTGGGCAATGCTGCTATGCGGTTTCAGCTCTGAACACTGCTCTTTTATACCAGACGCTCTCTGAATTACAATTTATAATGATACACATCCCGAAGGAAGGGGTTCTAAATCAGTCGTTTTGATATTTCCTGCAGTTTACCTCATGTATTACATAGCCGCTTCCCGTATGTTGCACATGTGCACCTATTAAATCGGAGAACGTGAGCGTTTCCCGGTGGTCTATTTAGGGTCCGATTTCCACGCAGGTCGGTTGTAACAGAATGAGTGTACTTGTACACCTTCACCCGTGTTCGTATTTAATCCAAGTTATCTTACTAAAGTGGTCTGTCCATTGCACTCATGCAGCAGTAGAATAGGATGGATGCTAGTCTCGAAACCCGGGTCGGATCAGGCACCAAAGAATTGGATACAAATGTTGCGTAGATGCTCCACTCCATTACAGTGCGATCAGATAGTAGATTAGGTGACGGTCTCGGGTACGGCAATGAGAGAGAAATTTATATACGTCAGTATACGTCTTACAGTCATACTCCCGGTGGTTGTTCACAGGTTTCTAGCCTTAAGCATTGTTCTTGGTTTCTGGCTTTATCCTCGGGAGCTTGATGAAGCAGAGCTTGGAGAACATCCCAAGCTACTGTCCGAGATGTTCGCGAGGCGTACCGGACCATTCCTCTGCACCATTGCCAATAGAATTCCGGAGTCGTGCAAGTCGGACATGATGCCTTCTGTGTTGACACCTGCTGCGCTTCTGGTGTCTGTCCCTCTGGTGGCGCCTATGGTTGTGTCGGCGACAGTGGCGCTGATTTATTCCGTGCGCAAGGCATTGGTCCATTGTATAAGTGGGTGGACGACAACATCTTTTTCCGCATTCAAACACGTTACCTCACCGACGAGAGAACTATGAGCATCTGGTTCAACACCAAGGTTGCCATCAGTCAGGTGGCCGTCTTTGGTTTGGCGATGGTTATGCAGCTGATGGCTCAGGCTTCGAAGCTATCGAAAATTTCACTTTTCCCATTCGTGACCTCTCCAATGACTATGCCAGTTGCCGACAAGGACGCGGTCTAACAGCGAACCATCAACTTCCTGTTGGTTGGGGTCCTGTTACATCCTGGCTTCCTGTAAACTGTGAGGTCCCTCCCCTACTTTTACTTTTTCTAGTCGTGCGTCTTGTCCTTGGCTTCTCTTTATCACGATTTCTTTTCGCTGCATGTTCGCATTGTTACCCCCCCCCTGTGAGCTTAAAGTAAATGATACAGCGGAAGATAACAAGATCATTCGCAGGCTGGGAACGAACATATTGGAAGAACTCGATAGCGCTTACCATTCTGATAACTTGACGCCTTCCAAACGCGCGTCCATATTAGCTTTAGCCCCGCGGCGAGCGGAACCAATGTGAAGATGGAACTCGACGTCTTGCGCAATTGTTTGAAGAATTTTCAGTGCGAGGAGTGGTGACAAGGAAAGCGGCTTTATGCAATGCCCCTCATATTCTTTCTGGTAAATCATATGCGGAGGGTAAGCGAACGAAAAAAAATACAGCAGGTTAAGCAGACGAGATATACGGGAACATCTCTTTAGCTTTGACAAGTCTGCTCTCTTTATTCCCTGGACGTGTAGAAATCCAAGCCATAACAGTATCCCAATCATCAGGCTCTCCATAACGTTTCCAGATGAGCTCTGGATCAAACCCGACATCTCCTTCTTTACCTAATAGGACGCGAAGGATACCAAAGTAATTTTGGATGAAGTTCAGCTCGTCTGGCTCCCATATTTGAGTCGTTGAAGCAAAGTCGATTAGGACGGCATGGTCGAGCTTTGTTATTGGAGGAGTATTTGACCGGCATGCCAGTCGCGTTGGCTGACGTCGGCGACATCGAGAACGCGGGCTGCGTGATGACAACTTTGGGTCTAAAAGAGATTTGGCTTGGTCAGTGGCTTCTCACAGTGATAGTTGATGACTATACTATGTCGATTCGCCTATCAGGGCTCAATGTCCGCCCGAAATCGGGGTCGAGGTCACATCCTTCGACATACTCCATCAAAAGACCGTAGAGCACCATCAAAAGACCGTAGAGCACCATCAAAAGACCGTAGAGCACCATCCCATTGGGAAGTGTAAACTATCGAAGCCAGTCAGCAGAATACCTTTTAGCGTGACAAAAACGTTGTCTCTGACCTGGTGTGTACCGTAGAACCGGGGAACAATGGACCCTTGTGCTGCTCGAAGCTTTTCATATGCGAACGCTTCGTTGACAGCGTACATCCCAGCAATCACGACTGGGTCAAACCACCGAGGCAGTTCTTCGAGCTGCTCGTCGTCTTGGTCTGGATTTCGCAGACGTTGGAATCGGTCGTCGAACAATTTGAAACAGAGAGACGGGATGATACGGGCTTGTTGTCAATCTATTCTATAAAACGACATGGGGGACAAGTTACGTAAGACATAACTTATGTCATATACAAATGAGTGGCGGTGCACTGACGCGTCAAGCCGATTTGGAATCGATGGGCTAGCAGGTCTAGCCGATGCCTGGCGCATACGGCTCGATCTCGCACGCGCAGGTCTCGCCGTCTCGCGTTCTCACGTCCGAGTGCATCCACTACTGCACATCTCGGGGTCACGGGTAAGGGGTGCTAAACATGGGCCAGGGTAGGGTATGCATGTAGGAGTTCTATGCATGGGTAGGTGTACTATGCATAGCCCCACGGGTAGGGGTATATGTACAGGTAGGAATACTATGCATGGGGTACAGCTACAGGTATTACTATTACTTCCATTGGTTACTTCTTGCAAGTTTTTCTGCTTTAATTTAGTTGGAAATCAAATTAGACAATTCTTTTCATTCAGAGTGTAGCAATCTGTTGAGTAGTTTAATCACACATATTTTGAACTCTTTTTCAAGGGTCAAGCTCAAGATTTACAAACATTGAAAGACCGTGCAAAGCACGGGTCCACAGTCTAGTAGAAGTAATTTGACATTGGTATACGGTGCAGATACCTCGTGATGAGCCTTCCGCCAAGATACTTTGAATCTTCAACGTGAAGGACTTGCTCCGTTCGAGAGATTTATCCAAACCAGCCGTCGTGAGAGATGATTCACGGTGAGATGTTTTGCAGTATCTGATGGAATTTCCGAAGCTTCGAATGGATAGATTGGATGAACATCTGGAACGATCAGCCCAACGTCGTTCGACAACGCAGTAAGTGTATCATTTGGATGGGCAACGACTTTCGAGTATCGTCGTTGTACTTCTTCTTGCCAACGGAAGAATTGTAGCGCCCTCGCACGATCTCGAACCAACGTCACAAGGTCAAAGTCGGAATGGCGGGGGTGTTGCAAATATTTGTTCGTCTGCAAGTAAACTTGGTTGATTCGGATCTTGTGGAGGCCCCTTGAAGAGGTCCTTGTCAACCTCCATGGATCAGGGGTGTTGATAGAATCTCCAGCAGGGAGCGCGTTATGCAGGTACGCGGTGGAAACAACTCTTAGAGCCAAAGAAGGTTGAGTCGTCGATATCCTTTCAAAAGCGGGTTCAGGACGGTTCCATGCAGGAGGGAAAAAGACAGCCATGTCCATGAAGTGTGTTACAATGATGGAAGGGGTTGATGGACTGTATTCTAAAGCTTTGGAGAGAGCATATTCGATTCGGGAAGAGACTTTTCCCTTGGAATCGAATAAATTGTTAGGCTATCAGAGCATGGTGTTAGATATTCGGAATGCAAAGAACGGCAAAGTCTCTCTGACCAGAGATAGAACTATTGGAGAAGTTAGACTCTGGATTTTGAAGTCTTCAGCTGTGAAAGTCTCCCCATAGATGGCTACCGAATGTACGTTCTGGAGACAAAAAAAAAAGGCGTGAGGTGGGCTCACATTCACCGAAAGCGACGCGTATGCATTCCATAGGCATCTTTAGCACGCCTGGAGAGTGTGACTGGTTGAAAATGTGCGCTATAGGCCGTAGTAGCGTCGTCAAGTATTCGCTTGGTGAGAGACTACCGAAACAACGAATAATGCATTTTTATGAATTGCAAAGTAATAGTTGGAGGATATAGGGACTTGGAGGAAATAGATTCTTCGGCCGGCCATGCTACCTTTCGTTTGTGAACAGAACGAAGAGTTCGCTGGAGGTTTAAAAGCACTCTGGGGAGTGTCTTGTCGTCATTCTTAGACTCCTTCCATCGTAGCGAGGATGAAGCGGTCCAAGTTTGAATTGATGATGGCGGAGTGAGTTTTGCCCAAGGTATAATTGGTGGATAGGGAACAACTTTGGAAAATATTTGGTCAGGGTGTCTCAGAGACGTCGAGCACAATCGATATTGGATGAGTGAAAGCGTTTTGAGAACTATGCATGGCGCGCACAACCAGAGGAGCTTTTGAAGTTTCAGCTGCCGAAACGCATAGAGATCACGTGGCGCATAACGCGAGCTGTCGGGTTCATTTTTTTCGAACGCCACCAGTTGAACCACAACCAGCTTTTATGACTTCCCTGCTATCGCAGTGCCTTCAGACGGGGCTGCACCACCAATCTGCTCAAACATGCTGCAGGACTGCCTTGATTCACAGTAGTGCATCGGTCTCAAAAGGCCAGAAATTAGGTATGTGGTGTTAGTTCAAATTCGACACATGGACTGATGTTTGGCAGCTACACGGGCTACGATACGTGGGGAAGGTCAACAGCGTAGAAAAGGACGACAAGCAGCGGATGCTGGCCCTCCTAGACCGGCTTTTACACGGGATGAAGTACCTCACGTGGGCAAAACCCCTGCGCCCGAACGAGGTGCTCGCATTCGCCCTCAGGAGAGACCACGCTCAGGCCAACAAAGTTATCCTCGCCAGCGTTCGAATAAACTTGACCGTACTCAGGATTCGTCTCATAAACCGCGTCCGCCACTCCCATATGTGAGCAGAGAAGCCGCAGGCAGAAGTATCATACACGATTTTTCTCGGCGGGTGGAGACAGACACCGTTCCACACGGAGAATCCTGGAGCGACCGAAAACCCATTCGCTCAGGCGCTTATGACGAGCCTGAAACCCAAGACGAATTCTACCATCCACCCCAGCCCGTCTCCGTCATTAATGCCAAAGGAAAGGGCAAAGCACTCCCATCAGACGACAGTCTCCCCGCGGCATTCACCTCGCCTCCACTACTCCCCGGTTTCGTTGGCTCTCTCAAGGAGATGCTCGGCCCAGACGCGCAGCCGACGCCCATACAGAACCTCAGCATGAAATGGCTTCTGCAAAACCCAGCGCCGGTTCCCGGTTCGCCTGGGTGGCGACAATTCCTCCTTGCCTCGGAAACAGGCTCTGGAAAGTCGATTGCGTATCTCCTTCCGCTTCTCCAAAATATCAAACAGGCCGAAATAGCGGAGAAGGACCACCCACTGACGGCTCCATCAGACGCGACGCAGCGGCCGCTTAATCCTCGCGGTATCATCATGGCCCCAACGCACGAGCTTGCACGTCAGTTGTCGGGCTTTGCTAAATCCCTTCTGCACGAGGTCAAGTTGCGCGTGCTGTGTGCGAGCCAGGCGAACTCGAAGAACACGTCGAGGCAGAAGGACGCGACGTCGAGCAAGATGGCGTCGAGATTCCAGGGCGTCGGTGGTGATTCATCGGGGGCGTTTGAGATTAAAAAGTCGGCTCATCCTGTGAGCATCGTGGTTGGGACGCCGATGAAGCTACTGGAGATGGTTCGTGGGCGGGGGTGGGATCGAAAAGAGGAGACGGAGGAGAAGGACGAAGAAGGAGAGGTTGAGGATGAGGAGAACGCGAAGAAGCCTCGACGAGGACGAGATAAGGTTGTCCACTTTGGTAAATGGAGGAGTCAGCCTGAGCTTGGGCTTGCTAATGTGGAGTGGGTCGTGGTGGACGAGGCTGATGTTCTCTTCGGTATGTCCTGCCCCTCTATTAATCTTTGCTATTCTCATTGCATTCTCTCGCAGACCCCGATTTCCAGGAAACGACGCGAACTCTGCTAGCAGACATCAGTGCTGCTCGTGGACATGTTCTCCCTCCCTCTGCATCGACGCTCGTTCCAACTCCTGCCCTTAATCCACCCACAGCACCCACAACCCCAGAACCCATTGACTACCCATTCAACCTGGTCCTCACCAGCGCAACTATTCCCAAATCGCTCAACACCTACCTCGAGAAGCACCATCCGTCTCTCGTGCGCCTCGCCTCGCCCCGCCTGCACCGCCTGCCCAAGACGCTGCAGACCGAGTACGTCAACTGGACGGGCGGGAACAAGTTCGCCGACGTCATGCGGCGCGTCAGGAAGATCTGGGCCGAAGACGCCGCCTCGGCGGGGAAGAGTCTATCGAAAGTGTTGATCTTCTGTAACAGAAGCGCGAAGGTCGTCGAGTTCAGCGCTTACCTCGCCGAGAATGGGATCAAGAGCGTGGCGATGACGAGCCAGAGCGAGCATCGCGGGCGAGGGTCGAATAAGCACCTGGAAGGATTCCTGCGCAAGCGCACTGCGGATGATGAAGGGGAGCAGGTGGCTCCGGCGGCGGCGAGCGTGGATGTGAAAGAGCACCCGTATGTCATGGTGACGACGTCGTTGCTGTCCCGTGGGTTGGATTTTTCGCCGGAGATCAAGCATGTGTTCATCGTGGATGAGCCGCGGAACACGATTGATTTCTTGCACCGGGCAGGAAGAACGGGGCGGGCAGGCGAGCGGGGCAAAGTTGTTATCTTTGGCAAGCTGAAAGGGCGGGGCAGTCAGAGGACGAAGGATGTGAAGAAGAGAATTGGGGTGCTCGCGGCGGCGTAAGGCTGGGTTCATTCACACCACTCATTCTGCTTATGATAAGTATGTTTAATCTTAATGTGCTGTACCTTATCCCTATTGACCATTTGAAATTCGTTAACCCCACTCTTTCCCCCGATTTCATCTGAAATACTGCCGTCTTCAATTCGCATCGAATCAATGCTTTCTTTGTCTCCATGTTGAAAGCTCCGGCTGACTCGGGCCGGCTTCATGCGTGTTTGCTACTTTTTCGTGTTATGTAGGGCTTTGCTTCTCGATGAAGCGAAGGCAAAAGAATTCTTAATCCAAGGAGGCGACGACAAGCTATCGCGAATGATTCGCGCCAATCTTTATGGCCAAAGGCACTCAAGCTACTCCGTGCAAAATCGTACAAAGAAGCAAAGGATCTGTCTATCCTTGCCGCGTCAACTTTGGCTGGAAATCCACTTCCTGTGACAGAGGTTCACTCCGAAATATATATGCAGTTTTAGACACTGCATGGGACGGGATTGCGGCATCTGAAAATTCTGAAAAATACGAAGTGCGTAGTTATTCATCTATCTTTCTTCCTGTTTCACAGAAAATCCTCATCTAGTTCCAAGAAAGTTGTGATGATATTCAAAAAATATTTGTTATCGCTCGTTACAAAGTCAACCACGATTTGGTAATCCCCGTCATGGCCGTTGAAGCTTTGAAGAACCATACTATTTCCTTCGGTTGCTGTAACTCAATGGCGAAGGCTCACATCCATTTGGCCGCAGTTTTGGAGAATATTGGAAATACTGGAGCCAGTCTCGCCTACCACCGTTTTTCTCCTACGAGCACCCTACTGAGTATCTCAATCAAATACACGCATAAATACTACGATTCGACACCTTGAACCCATGCTATATTAGTCGCAAATTTCAATGTCTTAGATGACAAGCTCCATCTCTACGGGTCGTGGAAGAAAAACACTATACGGGAACCTCGGTGTTCTTCTACATCAGGAAGACACCCTTTTTCTTCAGGTCATTAATCTGATTGTCATTAAATTATCCAGCTTGTTTGTAGTCTTCGGGGGAGAAAAAACTGCTTCGAATGAGCCTTTCTACTTCGATTTTTGGCCTTTCGATTTCCTCCCAATGGACAAATGGGACTCTCTGCCTCCATAGAAGGATCTAACTCCGCGACGAATGTCGAGCGACACCTTGCTTCCAAATTACGCCTTTGCCGTTCACGATCACAGAGCATATTATTTCACTGATTCTCCAACTCTCCATTTCTTTGACCTAATAAACCTTCGATGGTCGTCCATTATTACGTCTTTTCAATCGGACGAAGTCGTCAAAGGATCCTGGCCTTACCTTGATTACAGAGTTATGACATACGCCATGTCGATGGGTGTATTTACGTCTTTGGTGAGTTTCAGCCGTCTTCTCCCCTCGGGTGCGACCTGTTCTTGCAAAAAAGCAGTGGCGACGGCTGAGTGGTACACCGTTGAGAACTTCCAATCAGTTCGCTCCCGGAATGCGCACTCAGTTGCGACAAAAAGAACATTTTCATCATGTATGGCAACGTAACGCTAGACGGCTTTCAGCTGGAATTCATCAACATCATTATGTTGATGGCCGCCATAATAATATACGTGCGTCCGTTCAAGTTGTTGTTTGGACTACTATACTATAACGCGTTCTGACTGAAATATTGCGCTTAGAATCCGGGGTTGAACAAAGTGATAACGTTCGGAGGATTTAGCCACACCGCTCCCAGTTTCGTCGAGGAGAGACGCTAGGTTTCATTTTCGTACTTCGCAGAAACATTCATCTATGACACCACTTCTCCACCTGACGTCCACACTACATTGACGGAGGATGGAAATCCTAGTTGTTATCACCTGAATTAGAGACAGGTTCTAGCCCGCGGATTCACTACCGTGCAGCGGGGATCTGGGAGCTGCGGCTGGATCTTCCTGGAGGTAACTTTGAGGGTTTCAATATAGATGAAGAGATGAGAGCGGTGAAAGTGGGTCCTTCGCAGCGATGCTTCTCATGCGGTTCGGTAGGCTCGTGGAAGAAATGTAATGGTAAGTGTTAAAGTTGTCAGGGCCTCTCTTCTTCTGTTCAGAAAAAGGACGCTGATCTCGAGACAGATAGGTACATACGGTGGATAGGCTTTCTTCTGCGATCTTGAATGTTTGAAGGACGGATGGAAAGAGCACAAATCAGTCCACGGGTGTCGCAAGTCGTCGTAGATGGAAGGGCCGTCTCTTCATTGCGTTGAGTGGCCGTATCCGAGTCGGCGCCCATATCATAGTATCATAAGTCGGAATATGTACAGCACGTATAATTTTAGCCTTGTCGTTTACATAATTGACTGCGCGTGGGTTTCCAAGCATATGACCCAACTAACGAGGTCAAGTGGTGCCGCCAGAATAGGAACTTCTTCCTCCGAATGTCCAAGACATACTCTCACGTTTCACTGCGCTTGAGAATTGCGCGTTCTGTTCAGAAGCACTGCTTGACAAAAGATAAGTATACTGGTATATTTAAACAATACGTCGTCTCAACGCTAGACCCCTACGATGTGGAGATATCAGACATCTTCTGTAACGACCGCCGAAGTCGACGAAAATACTTGGCAAATTTTGCTCTTCAAGTTAGCGCCCAGAGATTCTAATTTTCTGACCATCTTGAAGGCGGGACCCAGTTCAGATACGCGGATCCGTTGACGTCGGCTTTGGCATATTTGACAGGATGAAACTAGTATCCACCCGCGCAGACGGCGGCTGAGGCCGCTATGTATGTGGGCTGTGTATGGAGACGTCGTCACGCCCCTCTCAGGGACCAGCATGTGGGAAGAGATAGGGCTGGTTTATTTTGAGGCGTCGCACCCTGCCTTGGTCTGAGCACCAAGCTCAAGGAGCAGCTTGGCCGTCCCTCAAATTTCGCAATCCCCTCCGAAGTCTCCTTTTATTCTTTCATACCATGGACTCCGACCTTTATCTTCGGGATGAAGCTGAAGAGGATGGAAATGAGGGATACCTCCTCCCTCTCCTCCCGTTCCATCAAATATTACGCCGGTCAAGGACGATAATGGATTTGCGAGAACCTGACGATACTCGTACAGTGGATGGGATAGTAAGCCCCTACTCAGGCGTTTTCCACTCGCGGGTAGCGCCCAGGCGCTCTGCTCCCCAAATGCGGCTCCAGGTATCGATTCCAGCTTCGGCTACGGCTAATACTGCAGAAGAGATCACACCCCAATCCGACTCCCCTGAAACACCGGCGTCGGTCACCTCTCCCATTGCTGGAGTTGTAGATCTGACCAGAAGTGTGACCACAACATCTCGTTATGCCGTAGCGCAAGGTGGATTATCGGATATCTATATGGGAGAGTGGCATCGCGCAGTCGATGATGCCGGAGTAGGGGAGAAGATCACAGTAAGTGAACTACCTTACCACACATTCGTTAACTTATCCGTTATATTCGTGTTCAATCTAAAGGTAGCTATCAAGCTACTTCGTGTCTTAGCGTCGAAAGACCAGGACGGGGTTCGTGCACGAAAAGTAAATTTCTTTTTATTTATTTAATGCACGTCGAATGCCTTTTACTGACCTCTGCGGTAGAAATTAAATCGCGAGGTATACGTATGGCATCGCCTCGAGCACCCGAACGTGGTCAAACTCTTTGGTACTTCCTACCACATGGCTGGCAGACCAGCGATGGTGATGCAATGGTACCATAATGGAAGTGCAGCGGAATATCTAGCGCACAAGAATCAAAATGCCGACAGACTTCAGCTGGTAAGGCAGTTAATGTTATCGTCGAGTATTTACCTGACTTGAATATTCTTCAGATTCTTGACATTGCTCTTGGGCTGGAGTATTTACATACGCATAAGCCCCCCATCGTTCACGCCGATCTAAAAGGGGTACGAATAAATTCTCTCTATTCATTCATGGTCACGGCCAAGGGACTACAGCCGGAAGATACCGAAACACCAACTCCCCCTGCCTCATACCCATCAGCGTCCCAATTAGGACGAGCTCCGGCGTCAAACAGATTAGGCAGGAGCTCTCAATCGAGGCATCGTCAGTAATGTAGATAACATACTGTCGTCAAATTGTCATGCATAAGTCGTGTATAATAGTTGATAGTACATGGTAATGTTGATGCCTTAAGAATCCGGGTGCTTCTTTTAAATTTTGGCCCTTTGGGTGACGTGGCTATTGACGATGACGATGATTCAATCGAGATGGCTCGTTTGCGTGAACACCAAGTATTGTCCGCCTCCTTGACCTCTTCCTCACCACCATCATCAAAATGATTGTTGTCAATGGCCTGTTGTATGGCCTAGATATCGTCACTATCAAGAACCTGGTAGGTGGTCCCATATGCTGCGGACTTACCAAAACTCAAGAGCTTAGACATGAAGATTACAAAAAATAGATGTCCAATACCGAATACCAAAGCGTGATTACAATGAGGTGGTAGGAAAATGGTATTACTTGAACATCGTACTCAACTGCCAATATTTACACGAGCAGAAATGTCCTAATTAGGTGACACCTGCCTATAATGCAGCGTACGGAGCTCGTCCTAATTGGGACGCTGATGGTATGAGGCAGGGGGAGTTGGTGTTTCGGAATCTTCCGGCTGTAGTCCCTTGGTCACGGCTAAACTCAAAGCAGAATAATGTTCTCATCACCGACGGTGGTCGGGCTGCCCTTTGCGATTTTGGGCTTTCTCAGGTTGTGGAAGATCTGGGGCGGCCAGCAGGATTAACCCTCTCTGATCCAAATGTGGGTCCATTGAGATGGCAAGCACCCGAGCTCTCGAACGATGATGAACCCGCCACGCTCAGCTCTGATGTGTGGTCCTTCGGCTGTACCGCATTTGAGGCGAGTTCTTTCAACGTGTAACCCACGCGAATATCCCCATACTAATCTCCGTTATTTATGGAAGCTTCTCACGAGCCATATCCCATATCCACATCTTACTCGGGACGCCCAGGTGTTGAAGGATATGCATAACGGCAAAAAACCATCAGGTACTGCAGATGTGGCTTTGCTCATGTTCGACTCCAGAGTTCGGGCCCTCCTAGACTCCTGCTGGCGCTTTACTCCTGTCGAGCGCCCACATATGACACAAGTCAGGACCCAGCTGGAGGCGATTTGCGTCTCAAGAGCAAATCAACCGCAATGATTAGATATCTCGCCTTCTTTTATGACCCATTATGACTATATCATACAACACGGACTACTCCCAGCGGTCGCCCTTGACTCGAGGGCACAAGTTTATAATTTAACGATATTTCAGACATTTTAATCATCCGGACTCCTTGACGGCACTGTTTGGCTTCGAGAGGGCCGTTTCAGATGGGCATTTATTCCTTCGCTTTTTTGTAACACGTCGCTTTGCTTTCGATTGCAACACCTAACACACCATATCGTACATAACGTCGTAATTGTTAAGCACAGTACAGTAGATGAAAGAAAGAAAATATTTGAATGTATCACGAAGTTGATTACCAGTAGTCATTGTAGACAAGATCTTGTACCCAGGGTTCGGATCCATCTATGGTCAGATTCTGTGCAATTTGTCCCAGGACTTCATTGTCGATGCCAAGGGTACTAGTAGAGAGGGACTTGCTGTCGACTGAGTTCACGAAGAAGGAGGCAGTGCCGAAACGGGCCTGGGCCCACAAGGCACTGATCTGGGCTTGACTGATCCAAAAGTGTTAGCAACGCCTCAGCGAGAGACAGATGTTGTAGGATTTGAGCTTACTCTTTAGAGAGGCCATCGATCTAACGGAGAAAGAAGACCGTTCAGAAAGGAAGGCACAAATCGAAGTTATGTGAATATACCTGTTTGCCTCCATACTTTACTGCCGCATCATTCAACCACCCTTGGAAGAATCGAAGATTCTCTAGACATTCACGTATATATTTAGCGCGATAATTGTTCGGACTTGGGAACTACTCACCGTGAGTCTTGATGGCGCCCAACCATTGGAAATGTCTACCGTACCCCTTGCGTTCTTTGTGTAGCTTGTCATAACGGCGCCAGAGCTCCTGGGTGGAAGGGAAATCAGCCGTGCCGGACCAGATTTTGGCGATAGCCAACGAAATAAATTCGCTGTAGGTGAACGATTGCATGCCAAAATTAGCTAAGGTCGGCCGAATGTCAGTAAATGGTAAACGAGACAACCGGAGAGCACATACCATTGATGAAGGTCAGAGTGGGATCTGGGATATAGAAGGCATCTAGGTAAAGTGAACGCAGGTGAGTTCCGTCTGTAACGATTGGCTGGATGCCGTCTGCAGGTGCTGTGTCGTTGGCTCCCAGCGACGAGTTGTGGTACTGCGGCAAGAATGGGTACGTATATCTGAATCCTGTCGCAAATAAGATGCGATCTATTCCACTTATAATCTATGATGCGAGAAATGTCAATTGGCATAGAGAATGATGGATATTACGCTCGACGTACAGTACCGTTGACAAGCTCTACGCGCCCTTGGTTGAACTCTGAGCTGATAGGAAGGAATCGCTTGATTTCGGGGACGACGGTAACATTCTTAGGAATTCGGTTCAAGAAGTCACCCTGAGGACGCTGGGGGATAGGAGCTATGAAGCATATTCAGTTAGTATCCAATGGGGGTAGCGTTGCCAGGCTTACATCTGTCTGGCTAAGGAATTCAAGCATGCTCAGTCTGGATGCCTTTTGAAGATCTCGCGGAAGTACTCACTCTGATAGATTGATACACTTTCTTAACGTGCTTGTTAATATCCCGAGATATCTCACCCCCACTCGTCTATGACAATCGTTAGGTATATGACTAAAACTCGCGAACTAGGACGCACAGCTGCCCCGATAATCAGTATCGTTTGGTTTGCGAAGATTTCTGGGCGACGGTATTGGCGAGAATGAATGATGTGACCCGGGAATCGGTCCGCCCAATCTTTCAACCCATCAATGTCGGGAATATAAGGGGCATTGTAACGGCCAGTCGCGACGATAATAGCATCGAAATCCTTGACGAATAAATATTAAGCAACTGAGCTATCATTGAGCTGAATCGCCGAATCGAACGACATACCTCTTTCGTCCACGTTGCCCTCAAGGTATTGCGACCAGTGCTGACCAAGTTTTTCAGAGTGAGAGTCCAACCATTCTCATCGCCGTCTTTGTCGAACCGTTTCTGAGCCAGCTCAACACGTGTGTTGTACGATACGTTGGGGTTGTCGTCGTTACTATTGGCGCCGTGGTAGGAGGCGAACGCACGTATGTAACCCTGCAACCTGCGATTGGGAAGTGCTGGCGCGACGTTAACGGCGGAGGGATAAGGAGCGTGATAGATACTTACCCCACGGAGTACCTACAGGCCATGGAATCTGCCTAATTTGTTGAATAGGCTGTGAGGTGGAGCAGAAATGAGAAAAATCCAAGAGTTTATGGAATAATTACGTTACCTACCGCTGGTGCATTGGAGGTCAAAGAATCCCAGATCGGCTTGGGAGCACGATGGGCCCTTTTGCGATAATCGATTTCCGCTGCGCCGTGGTATTCTTCTACGTATGGGAACCTGACGTCTTTAGGAGGCAGAGAAGGAGTGTAGTCGCCAACTGCAATGTCGGGACTGGGAATTGATGTATCAATGGGAGTTTCGTCAGAGTAGTGCCAATTGCCACCGGGTACATTGTCGCGCTCGTAAACATGAGCCTCGAAGCCTGCTTCAGTCAACTCGCGATAGGCAATTAACCCCCTATATGCAAACCACGGGTCAGAAACCGTAAAGAAGAACGCTCGTCGGAAGTGATGATACAATCTACTTACCCAACACCAGCTCCAATGATGGCGACTCTGCGAATCGGCCTTTTGAACTGGTAATAGTCAGGAGATCCCCCATTGGCTAAGGATTCATACGCAAGGGGAGTCTGGTCTGAAAAGCCGGCGAGAACTGGCGTAATGACGAGAAAAAGGAGGCTGGAAACCTTCATCATCGAAGGTCAACGCAACAAGGTACCGGTGGATGGACGATGCTCAGATGGTTGAAATAAGATACGAGTCCTCAGAAGCTTTATAACAAAGCTTATCGGAAGACTACCCAGATACGATGCGATGTTGCGCACTTTGCGAGGAATATGGCGCAAGACATTGACGCCTCAGCATCCTCGACAAATATAGCTCGACGGTTGTGGTTTGAGTTCGTTTTCAATGTTTTGATCAAAAATCCCACGACCGCCAACTTCATCGCAGCTATGGTCCCAGGCGGCATTCGAAATGTGCTCACCCCATCAATTATGGCACAATCCTGGATAGCTCTCCGGAATTCGACTGCAGCAAGAAAGTCTTGATATTACACAATAATAGACAATGCGCTAGACGACATGACCGAGCGAATGGTTACAATGCCATCGGCAGAACAGTCGGCATCGGGCGTGAAAAGACAAGAGATTGATAGACAAGTCTATGGAAATATGTACAGTCGCGTTGAAGGAATCCATACATGATGTACCGGGTTCGAAACCATAAAAAGTACAGAGATCAAGGGATACGGATGAAAATGCGCAAATTCAAGGTGAAAAGTAGTCAGTGTGACTGTACACTTTACAAAGGAACGAGTCAGCAAAGAAGAGGCGATAAGCCAATATGTATATCAAATGAGAAAGCACAGTACACAGGAGGCGTTCGCCGACTTCGACCCCCCCCCCGCGACGTCCAAAGACCGACAGACATATCCACGATCGATCAGCAACTACGTCAATCATCAGTCAGAATGCCTTTCACACCACCGCTCTGGGTCCTCCCTCCATCTCTTGCACGAGCAGTGTGCATGCGCTTCCCACCCGGTCCTTTAGTTGAAGAATTCCGCATCCGTTCATGGGGGGATGACGATGGGTCATCAGCAGGAGTAACTGGGAAAGGATAGTGCTCTTGCTGTTGGGGCTGAGCAGGAAGTCTGACGGAAGGAACCGGAACCGGGATCTGCTTCTTGCTCTTCTTCGACTTCCCAGTGCCGTTACCAGCGTGTTTTGATGAAGACGACGACGATTTACTCTTGGCCAAAGGCGGCACGTTGGAAGAGGAAGGAGGCGACGGCGAGGGATCCTTCGCTGGAACATGTAGGGGTTGTTGGAATTGAGGAGGTCCGGTGGGTGTAGGCACAGAAGGGTCGACCCAGTCGTCCTCGATATCATCGTCACCGAACCCCTCGCCATCCTCTGGATTGAAATCGAGCTCTTTGTCTTCATCGTCGTCGCTGCCGCCTTTGGCACGCAAGGGCTCCACGATATCGAATCTTGAGTTCGGCCCAGGTGTTACGGGATCAACAGAATCCTCCTCGGTATCGATCTCCTCGCTCTTGCTTCGGTCGTGCCTCTGGCGGTTGCTAGTAGCACTAGCACTCGAAGGCGACGCAGAGCGAGACCTTGTGTCGAAGAACTGGTCTCCATCACCGTCTCCTTCGACTTCTACGCCCTCTTCGTCCAAGTCCATATCATCCGGTTCTGAAATTGACTCGAGGCCCATGTTGTCGTCCGAGTCGGAAGGCCACGTCGGCTGTTCCTCTTGAATAGAAAATATCGTCTTAGGAAGCTGTAACACAACACTTAGCTTAGATGAATAAAAATTTGGGAAATCTGAATTGCTTACGTCGCTGACCCTCTTCCTAAAGTCCCACCAGTCCGCCTCATCCCGACACAAGAATCCAATGAGCATACTGGGATCCAAGCCGCTCATGGGCATCTTGCGCACCCGCTCGCAGTGGAAAGTCTTGAGGTCCGCCGCACTATATGCTGTACAATAGTGCTGCTGCACCGGATCAAGTCCTCCGTTATTGCTGCCGCCGATATTGTCGCTACCTGCTCCAAACGTCATCAGCTCTCGATGGTCCATCTCAGACGAAGACAAGCCAGGAGATCCAGGCTGGCTGGCAGAAGCAGAACGCCACCGACCATGATGCTGTCTGTGCTGTCCATGCTGCTGATAGGAAGGTGGCGGTGATCGTGAATCCGTGTAATTGGAGGATGAATCCGCTGAAGAATTCGAGAACTGGTGTTGGAGCGGAGATGGAGACATAGGGGCATGGTAGGAGAAGTTGGAGGATCCTGTCTTGATAGATGAAGGCGATGTCGGCGCGCGATTGTTGAGGTTGTGTTGGGTATTAGGAGTTGAGGCTCTAGGTGGCTGTTGTCTGGATCGATGCACATCCCGATCCGATTCAGGAGTAGGCTCGCGGTCGCGGTTATCGGAATCTTCGGATCCAGGAGGAGGATGGAGAGGAATCGCTGGTCGTGGATTGTGAGGATCGAGATAGAAGAGATTGTCGGCTTGTGAGCCGAGGAAATAATATGATGAACTAGGACGGCCGCCTGCAATGCCAACGGACTGAGGGAATGTATACAGAAGCTGAAAATTTCGTGTGACGTCAGTAACGAGGATTACGTCGTCCGGGTGGATACCACTTTACCTTGATGGTATCATAATAAATAGGATTGACTCCTTCGATTCCTAACCGAATTCCTAACAGAAGAAGGACGGGCCGATCGCCCCACGTCGTTGTATGTCGACGACGAGGGGAACGACTTCCATCTCCATGCGAAGCTGCGTAAACCTGAGTCTGATATAAGGTGCTGTCTGTCGCAACAGATACAGCAAGACCACAATCAGGAAACGAATGGACGAGTGTTCTGATATGACGAGAAAAATTAGACGAATGAGAGCAGCAATACAATAATACGGATAGAACGTACTTGATCGCGCCGGCAGCTACGCTAGGTCCAAACCACTGTCCCACGTCAGTTCCTAATTCCTTCCCGGCCAGAGCCATGCGATGAACGCTAAACGGTGCCTCTGGTGCAGGCGTATCGAGGAACCATGTGAGTATCTGCACGTATGTGGCATAATCTGCAGTTTGAACTGGATAAGGAGGTCGTCGCCAATCTAATAATAAAAAAGCAAAATGGCGTCAGATCACAAGAAAAAACTGGTAGTAGAAAGGGGCGTTGGCTACCTCGGCCAAGGTGCATCGTAATAAGAGCATTGGCAAGCAAGCTCTGCCCGGTTCGCAGCATGCAGCCCCACCCAGAATCACTCGACCACGTCTTCTCGCCACCCCAGTTCCACGGACGCGGTCGGACAGTGGTCGGACTGTTCGCAACCATGGTGTCCAAGTTTTCTCCACAGAGATCAGCCAATCGCCCGTCTCGGATGGGCGTAGGGAAATGTGATCGATAAGTAAGCCAGATGCGCGATGTGAAGTCGATATAAAAAACTGGAGGCCAGTTGGCCGCAGGGTGTGGGTGTTTTGAGCTTGACTGTGATTGTGAAAGGGACGCTTCGCTGTTGAAGGCCATGGAGGACGTGGAGGAGCGAAGTGAGGGTGGCGAGACAGAACCGTGGCGACCTCCTGTGGTGCTGGGAACAACGTCAGGAAGCGACGGAAGTGGAGGCTCATAGCCTGGATGCTGTACTCCTAAGAGCCAAATGGGATCTGTACACTTGTCAGGCGTCGCGTCGCTATCAAGTAGATATCGCATCGCTTTGCCGAGGTGGTCCTTCCCGTGCTTGGCGACATTCAGAAGGGCAGAAGGGCCTTTGCCCTTGGGAGAAGATTGTTGCGCCAGTATGCTGGGTAACGAGAGATCGGTAGAGGAGGTGCTAAATGTGTGTGAAAACCAACCGGAAAGTCGGGTGGGAAGATCGCCCATGCGTGACGTAGACGAGGCAGACGAGTAGAGCGTAGGGATGTGATGAGATTCTGGGGCAGAGCTGGCAGGTCGTTCGGAGCGAGTACGGGGTCTGGGTATAGTGACTGGCTCCACAATTACAGGGGGTTCATCCATCTCCATAGATGAGTTTCCATTGGTCAGAGAGGTAGCGTTATCGGGTAGTGGCGGGGTACTGGTGGACTTTCTGGCCTTTTCGTCCTTGTTTATTGAGAGAAATTTGCTTGTTTTCCTCGGTTTGGCGATTGTTACGGCCTGAGGGTAGGATTCAGGAGAAGCGGAGGCAGAACTGCTGCTTGCGATGCTACTAGTGCTTGGACTACTGCCAGGACCAGGGTCGGTTACTGACTTTGATCTGTCGCGATTGCCTTGCTTCTGGAGAAATCTGGGCAGCTTCGAGGGTGCATGACTCAGTGGTGGAGTGGACGGAGACGGAGACGGGGTGTGTCGTGAGTTCTTGTTGGACATGAAGAAGATGGCTAGAACCGGTCAGATCAGTTGGCATCTTTGTTCCAGGCTGAATGAAATACGCACTCGTAAACGTAAAGTATGTGAATTCGAGGCAACGGTAATCCAAGGAATTTGCGATCAAACTCTAGTGCAATCGAATTACACAGAGAAAAATGGAAAATACGCCTCAAGGAGAGAGCACTAGACAGACAGAGCGATTAATAGCGTGAACATCATTCGCGGGAAGTTTCAAATCAAAACGACAAGTAGCAAAAGGTGCTGCCCCAGAGGGGTAACGACGACAACGTCAACTGTCCCTGCGGCCTTTGGCACGTTTCCGATCAACCTTCATCGCACCTGGGCCATGATGGCACAGAAGACTCAAGAAGACCGCCCAGCGTACGCTAGGAGCCACAAACGCCACCGAAACCAGACAAGAAAAGAGAAGAATGCGCCGTACTTACCTGTGGAGTTCGCGATACCTGCACCCTTGTTGCAGCCGATAACCCCAGGGATTGTCCAAACTCCAGCTTACGGCCAAACGAGTTTCTATGTACGACTCGAACTACAATGGAAGGCAACGGCAGTCAGTAAGATCCTTCGACTTGTGGAATGTTTCTCACCGTTCAACGACAAGGACCACCCAAACCGTCACTTTTTCGAGCCGAGCACACCCTAAATGGACCTTCAAGCCCTTCCGCCACGAAAAGGAGTACAGAAGAAGTACAAGAAAGAGAATAAAGATATGGATGCACCGGAGATGGTTGTGAGACAGAGGCAAGAGATGCTTGGACGATGTCGGTGGCAGTCTGCACGCGATAGCCTTGTTTGGATGTTTGTCATCGTCAGGGTCCTTTTCTTCAACAAACCTCCTTTCTCACAATCCACATCGCTTTTTGCCAACTAATTCCTGTTACAGCATCTCAGAACATGGCGCGGACCGATACCAGAATTACTGGGTCAAATTTCTTGCCTGCAATCTTGCCAACAACTCGTCGCAAAATTTTTGCATTCCTGTCGCGCCAAAAACGCAATTTTGAAGGACTCGCACCAGCCTTCAGATTCAACGTCGAGGCACAGCCGATACAGGTAAAGCAAAATCAAACGTCAGTAATCCTTATTCTGCGTAGATTACTCACTTAACTTAATATTTTCAGTACATGCTACTCTGTGGCACCAGTGCTACGGCGACGCGTCATTCTGAAAACATTTTCTCTGCGAAATCACTGGCCTGTTGAGGGATTTTTTCATGCCTCTGAGTGTTTTCTAAAACCTCTGCATTGCCAAACCTATGTTTTTTACAATCACGAAACCGCGGAATAACAGTGTCCGAACATTACGCAAGGCGCGACGTGAAGTCTTCGTCTCGTCATTTATTGCGTGTCTCTAGGTATGTTAATGCACTCATGCCTTAGATCTCTCTCACCCGTGGTGCTTGTCGACAATATTTAGGTCCGCAAATTCGGAGACCACAGCGAAGCCCTTGATTTGACAACATCACCGCAAAGCGTGAAAAGAAGCGACAAGTCTTCACCTGTTAACCTACGCACAGACCCCTCTCGCAAAGTCCCAGCGTTAGATCTCGATCCGGCGTAGCCGTGTAAGCATCCTACCTCGAGCGTGGCGCAGAGTAAGCAGCTGATCACCCAGAACTGTCTTATTTAGAGTGTACATAAACACAGGCCACGCACCGCCAAGGAAACCGCTTCCGACGTTGGGGCGTGAGCCAGTTTCACCCACGTGAGCGAGAAGAAGATCGCTTGAAAGATGCCTGAAGCAAGCCCAGAAAGAGAAAGAGAAAAATAGGCTACTGACACATTGCCGCCGGGAAAGTGTCGCGGATGGGTCACCTCGAGCACATACCGTCATTCCTATGTGCCAAAATCCAAGAAGCCGAGGTAGCCTTGATGTCATTTTTTTTCGTCGTCTCGCTTACTCTCGTAATGCCCCTTCAGATGGAAGGCCTGGGGACGTGGTTCAATTTTTTTTGCTAAGTGTATTCGTTTCCCTGTATCAATTTGAAGGAGACGTTTATAGGCGTGGATTTCTGAGTATATGAAGTTCGTCCTCTGCAGTGTTCAGGATTATAAGAATGAGCTTACGGGTAGCTCCTTCAAGACCCAAGTCAATCGCGGCTGGTGCATCGGCAGCAGGTAGCTCCGTCGCATTTCATATTCGGTGATAAGGCTTATCACTATTTCTTAGGTGCCGTTTTGATAGCAGATCGATGATTTAGTCTTTCAGCTAGCCTTCGCTGTGGAAGAGGGAATCTCGTGGCTCACAATGCCGCCATGAACGCGAGAAGATGCAAGTACTTCTCTGTACAGTGACGGACTTCTTCGGCTACGTCCCTAATCTGCTTGGCATTGCATCTCGACAACGCGATTATTGATATCTCTCTAAGTATAGTGCTATTCCAGGTAAAAAAATCAGTTATGTCCTTGACCAGTTCCTTTACGGCAGGAGAGGCAAAGCTAACGCAAACATTTTGCCTGCAGGGCATCAAGTCCGCGATCATTGGTCCTCCTCAAACCGGTACCCATCCGATGTTAACAAACTCTTAACGTTCGTGTTTGTTCCCTCCATCTCGTGAACACCCTTGTCAATTTGGCTGAACGCAATCCCAAGGAGAACTTTTATCTCTATATCTACTTGTATCCCCTTACCAACCTATATTTGTCTGCGCCGCGGCGTCTAAGCTCATCCCGAGATCCATTGTACTCGTCAGTGCCGTCACCCACGGCACTTCAATTGAGCCTGATCAACAGCACGAAGTCTAGACTAGCCCTAACGTTTTCTATTAAGCCTCCTCCACGCAGCCGTCGGAGTCTTGCGCATTCCAGGACACCGATGTTAGGTAATTTAATTACGCTTCACCTTCAACCTCAAGGTTTAGTCGCTCGGACTTGGACTAGCACACAGCGGGTACCTGTCGGCGTTCCAGATTCCACCTTGTTCACTTCACTCACTCGGATTTGACACCTAGATCAAGTCCCGTGTAACACCAACTTTGATCCGCTTTCTTTATCTCGCCACGTCCTCGTATAATTACCTCGCTGAAGTGCGCGGATCTGAAGGCCTGATGGAGAACAGCGGCATTTGACGGGCACAGATAACGCCAGCAGCGTCCATGGCGAGGAGGAAAACATCTATTCATCCCAGGCCACGTTGTCGCGCTTGTACATTTGCCTTGTCCGTGTCATTCGTCAGCCTGTCCCATTGATCCATCATCCTTTTTTGCATTGGGTACTTACCCCCATGCTCTAATTCACAGCCTACTTACAGGTGTCACTGTCAATCAGTCACTTCGTTCGAACCCTCTGATGTGCTAAATTCCGCCTAAATTACCCACCTAAGGCACGGACCATTACGTTCGAAATATCCGATTCATCAAGGATGGGAACATGTGAGCTAGACATGATGTCTATAAAAAGGCTATTTCGCGCCGGGCCTGAGCGTTACGCTCGCACCTGGGGTCGCGCTCAGGTTCAACTCGGGATTCAGCGGACACCGAGAGCTAGGGAAATGTATAGCCCTGGACGTTTCCTGAATAAAAGGATCAGCGACTGCACGTCTTTGAATGCAGTCAGAAACTTTATCTCATTATCGGACATCTAAATTGAACTTCAGCCGAACACTGATACACGAGTTTATGTATAAACCACGCATTTCGTCCTTTTATTGACGATCACTGTGAGTAAATACCCTCGTACAACACAGCTAGCCTAATTATAACTTGCTCAATTTTACATCATATCGCAGGAATCATGTCGAGAGAAAATAAAGAAACCAGTCTTCGTATTATGTCCGGTTTTCCACATCCAATGCCTTCATGGCTTCTCCCTTCCATCCTCTGTAATCAGAAACAGATTTTTATCGTGACCAACGCAAACAGGCGCGAAGAAGTATGTCTCCGCTTTACCAACGGCCCGCAGATCGCTTTGATTCATTCTCTACGTTCCTCTCAGTCCCTCTCGTCGCGTAAAACAATCAAGTCGCGTATGTATGACATTTAGCTATTGAGCGGATTTAATTCTTATGCGTTATGTCACCCCTTTAGCCGACGCAAGCATTTAGGCAAATGCGCTCGGTCTCTTATCTGTCAACTTAACGATCTCATCTGGCTCAAAGCGACGAGAAATTTCGAGGTAAGTACTATCCTAGGGCATTGTCAAGTAGCGACAACGTGGATTTCAATCCAGCCTGTGAAATTCTCGCAAAAAATAGAAAGCGATCGATGTCAATACCTCTGCTCGAAGGAATGACATGTACATACAAATCAGTTGATGGAAGCAGAAGTCTGCCTCACCATGCATTCGTTCGACCCGCAGAGAACAAGATAGATGTCACATTGTAACAATTGTAATAATGTCCGGGAAATGAATGAATGAATCACGATGGACCTGTTTAAATTTATTCGAGGGCTTAATGGATGGTCAGGTAAAGGTTCCGTCTCCATAAAATATCTCGATACCACATATTCTCCTTGTCATCTGGACTAATCCTCCCAGCCGAGGATATAGTAACTGAAAGGAGCGGGAGCGGGAGCACAACGGGAGGGCCGCTCCGTAGGCTTTGCTACGTGGGAACATGTCAACCAAGGCATGACAGTCGTGACCCTCGTTCTCATGTGGCGGTTTCTTTGAGACTCTCAGGTACTGGAAAAACATCTACCCTTTCCTTGCACCTTGTCGTACTCGCATCTGTCCATAATGACAACACGACCTCGCCGGACCGTACCTGGCTCATCAATATACACAACGACATCCAATGTTGCATGGATGGCGGAGGGTGACGAAGAGTCGAAGACCTGTACGCTGGCGTTCTGGGAGACTTTTCACAGATGGTACGATCAAATGCGCTCTGATACTTTATTTCTGCTCATGTCCACGTCAATCATAGGGTTAGTGCAGCCACTTCCGAGCGAAGGATCATTTCACGGAGATTGATAGTCAAGATCCCCCGTCTCTCTCTACATCGCTGGACAAATCCTGTGATGCTTGTCTTTGTCTGTCCAATACTATGCAACTGTAACACACGCGTGCGAGCCACAGAAGCACGCTCTTATCTGACCTGTTGCGTGCAAAACACGTGATGGATTATTATCTAGGTCTGGACGGTGGCAGTGGACGCGTGGAGGTTCAGGGAATCTCTTGCCGCTCTTCAAGCGCCCAGTTCGTTGTTCCGACATCCTAGGGTCAACCATCGCGTACATGTGTCGTAATTCACGCATTGCCGCTCTTTCAAGCCGGCACAAATTGCGACAATGCAGGTATGATCCCTTCCTTCCCTGTGAAAAGGTTATTATCATCAAGGAACCAGGTGCCCACCTACTGAATCAAGTTCCTTCTATGCCCGATCACATTTCTGCGTACCTGCCTGCCATTTTCAAACCTCACGGAAGCATGGAACGAACGGCAGTGAGATGACCTTGTCAATTCCAGGATCTGTACCGCACACAACCGGATGGGCGGCTCTGGACAATATATAAACACCATTGCTAGCCGACCGAGGAAGAGCAGGACAAAGTTCTCTTCCTGTGAACTTCGTTTACTCCCCCCCGCCTCTTCTCAAGATGTTACCCTTTCCTCAACTTCTGACCACCATCTCCCTTGCCATTGCGGTTTCCGGTACGTGGTTCACCCTGTCGTGTCCAAAAATTATGCAGTATATACTTAACCTAACCCTTTACTCACAGCTGCCGTTACCACGGTTGTGCCACCTGCGTCCAAGGGTATTTGGGACGATCCTTCCAACTCCCTGGATTTGAACGGCACTAATACCGACACCTCCTCCATCGTGTCCACCGCTCAAATTGTCGACCAAAAGTCTGGAGCTGCTGGTGACGTCGATCCTAACCCACCTGTGCCTCCGACGACTATTACTGCTGTCGACGGGCAGCTGACCGACGCGGGTACCGGGGACGCGAATACGACCACCACGTCGCGTCGTTCTATCCCTGCTCGCCGCTCTTTGGGCCGTCGCTCCCCAGCTGACTATGAGCTTGTGTTCTCCGGTTCAGGAACGGGCCCGACGGACCGTGACGCATCTATTGAGGGTACTGCTTACTTGACCTTCACTCTCGTCGACAACTCGACGTACAACGTTAATGCGTGTCTTGATTTCTGCTCCAGCGTTGAGACCTGCGGTATGTGTCGTTCGAGTCATGCTAAATAGCAGCACATCTCACCTCTGATTTTTAGTTTTCGCCAACCTGTTCTACGAGCACAACAACCCCGGTCTTGATGCACTTTTCTCGAACTTGAAGTGCGCGGTGTACGCTGATACCCACAGCGCTGCCGAAAAGCTCAACTTTGGAGGACAACAACTCGCGCCACCTCCGGCTGGCTTGACCTTCATCCAAGACAGCAGCGGATACTCTGCTAAGACCCTCGTCGACCCGGCTGATCCTGAGGGTTACGAACTCGTTTTCGGACCAACTAACGGTGCTAATAATGCTCCCGGAGTAAGCGTTCTGATTGCGTCCATGCGTAATCTCCGAACTGAACCCGAAATAAACAGTACATGGGATTCGCCTTCCTCGACAGGTACGACGTTGATGCTTGCGCCCAGCAGTGTAACACGCGCGGTGCGGACAGCCAGGGTGGTGCTTGCCAATTCTTCAACATCTGGCGTGCTGTTGTCAACGGAAACCCCACTACCTACACCTGCAGCATGGTAAGTGGCCAACTACATTGCCCAAATAACTCAGTCTTAAGCATCCAATGCAGTACTTCATCGTCGCTGATGCTTCCACCGCCGTCAACACCGGCCAGGGAGATCTCCAAGTTACATTCTCTCGCGGCTACAAGCGCAAGAACTTCGTCATCGACGGAGGCTTTGAAGGTTTCAATGAATGCAACGACTTCTGCTTCGATACCTCTTACGTCAACTGGATCGGCACTAGCCCGGCAGGCGGCACCCTCGATGCCACCATCTTCTTCTTCCAGCCATACGCACACTCCGGCAACGCGGTATCTCTCCTCGGATCGGCCACCGGCGAAGACTCCCTCTCCGGCACGCTCACTCCCGCTAAACCCCTCGCGACTGTAGCTGGCAAGACGTACTCCATCAACTTCTTCCACGCTAGTGCTTTCAGCGGCCCGTCGCTCGAGGCTAATGCGTTCGTTGATATCCAGTGGAACGGCAATACTATCACCACGATCCGCCCCGGCTTCAGCAACTACCAGTTCTTCCAGTTCACGGTCACAGGAGCAGGCAATGATGTGCTCTCCTTCCACGGTGGTGCCGCCCCAGCATGGTCCTTCATCGACGACGTTGCCGTGTTTGAACAGTGATCTTCCTAATCCGCTTCCTACTTCTTCTGCCCTTCACTCTATCGACGGGGCCACCCTGTGGTGGCGCATGATATGGACATCTTTGGGTACTTGTTCTCGTCTTTATTCGATTAATATACGTCTTGTTCCGTGCTTTTGTACTTGTTGCGTCGTGCTAGCATGTAGGCTGCTGAGAGGGAAATAATTCCCAACGGAGTTCTCCTAAACTGGACCGCAAGATGACAACTGTCGCAGTGCTGAAAGTAAAAGCAAATAGAAAGATATTGGGAATTCCTTGCTGGTACTGGACATACCTCAAGAGTCAAAACGGGCAACATCAAGAAGGACTCAAGGTTATTTTTGCCCCCCGGTGACAAACTTAGTTTTTGAGTGAGATTATAGTTCACTGGCATTGACATGCTTGGCTGCGAACACATTACCTCAAGTCAAGAATGCGGAACTTAGATCTGCGCGTAAACACCGCGACACATGTGCTGTCAGTGCAGGACCAGAGGAAACATTCCGGATACCCAGAACTCATCGATGCAGCTCCGCATCCCTGCTCGTGATCATACCCTGTATATTTGATGAGGTCTGCCTTAAGGCGCACCCGACATCATTAGCGCGCGGACGATGTCATCTCAACCTTCAGAATCAGGTTTATTGTCGACAATGATCGCAGCTCCCACGTGCCACAATGTCATCCATGGACCGTGCGTAGCGATACATACTACTGAATTTGATTGAGGTGAAAGCGGCAAATAACAATATGACATATATATTATCAACGATATCCAATGCATCCGCTATCATGAAGTACTTGGCCTGAAAACCTCGGAATCCGGATGATCTACAGATCCTGCTTGCTAATGTCTCCGCCAAGACCTCACTATTTGGAAATATGCGAAGTATATGAGGCAAGAAAAGGCATGTGTATAATAGAGCTTTGAAAGGGTTTCGTCTAGGTCCTTCGGGCGAAAATTAAATATCCCAAAGCCGGCGCGCGGCACGGTGCACCAGCGCCAACGGCTGAGTTCGAACGCGACCATCAATGACATCACGAAGCGGGCACTGAGCATCACATGACTCCCGCTATTTTCCGAATCTAGGTTATAATTATCACAGGTTTGTTTTGTGCCCCAACTGTGATTTCTCTACTGAAAGAGGCTTCAAAATTCCTCGGAAAAGTGATATACTTGAACTGTAAGATTGCTCTTCTCTTTTGACATATGAAGTTACCTCGTTACCAGATGCAACGATGACAGCAAGTGACCGAGCTCAACTTGAAACGTGCCTCGGCCGGAATTGTCCCTCTCTCAGTGAGCTTACCCGCGTGATGCTATGTTACTGTACATTGTAAGCACGTATCAAACTCTCCCAGTTCTCTTATGGATTCGCTCTATAGTCCTCAATCCTCTAGAATCTCACTCCCTCCCAAGGCTCCTGGACAAAACCTTAGGCCTTAAATCATTCGATGCCGCATCCATGTCTCAATACCCTTTTGCGACTCTCGAACACTCTGGAACCAAGGAGCGCCTTGTCCTTACTTCGGAATTCCTCGATAAGTAAAAAACATACTAGACGGACATCGGGTAAGCATTCGTCTCTTTCGGCAGGTTCAACGGCCTGGTTGAGCGCTGATACCCCCGAGGCAGCGTCGATTCCGAATGCCAAGCCCTTTCCTACCTCCTCGCGGATGTAAGAAAGTAGTCAAGGTGCTCCTCGAATCAATCTCCTGACATATTTCTGATCATACAACTGTGTACCTGTATGCCATTTTCATGTCTGGATCACAGAGTTACAGCGGTTCTGAGTAATTCTGTTGGTCCTAGGATATATGTTTAACACAGCCAAAAGACATCTCGAGTCGCGTATAAAAGGCCATCGTACCTAACCGGTGAATGACAGGACAAGGTCTTTCATTCGGGATATCGTTCACTTCGTTCGTTCTTTCTTCAATATGCTTTCCATTTATCGACTGCTGCCCACTCTTTCACTCGCAATTTCGGTCTCTGGTGAGCACACCCCCTCTTTTCTTGGGAGATGTCGTCTAACTAATGGCATCACTAAATTCACAGCGGCTGTGACCACCGTCGTGCCCCCAGCGTCAAAGGGTAAATGGTACGATCCCGCCGACGCTCTCGATCTAAATGGGACCCTCACGGACACCACCGCCATCGTGTCCACGGCCCAAGTCGTTGATCAGAAGACGGGAGCCAATGGACCTCCCAACCAGCCTGCCAACGATACCGCTGTCACTGCTGTTGACGGACAACTGACACCAACTGGGTCGTCTAATAGCACGACCACGACGCGTCGCTCCTCCCTTCGTCGCTCGCAAGCTCGCCGTGACAAGGCTAACTACGAGCTCGTTTTCTCCGGAACTGGAAGCGGCCCTAAAGACCGCGACGCCTCTATAGAGGGTACTGCTTACCTGACATTCACTCTTGTCGACAACTCCACGTACAACGTCAACGCCTGCCTCGACTTCTGCGATAGTGTCGAGACTTGTGGTGCGTTTCCCTAAATTCAGATACAAACTTAGCACATCTCATCTCCTCGCTCAGTCTTCGCCAATTTATACTATGAACACAACAACCCTGGCCTTGACTTTCAGCAGAAGTCAAACTTGAAATGTGCCATCTACGCCGACACCCACACCGCAGCTGAGAAAACGAACTTCGGAAGACAGCAACTCGAAGCCCCTCCGGCCGGCCTGACTTTCATCCAACAGAGCAGCGGGTATTCATCACCGACTCTGGTCGACCCTACTACTCCTGACGGATATGAACTTGTCTTTGGGCCAACTAACGGTGCTAACAATGCTCCTGGGGTAAGCCCTTTGTACGCTCTAGACATGGTGCTCATAATTCATTCATGACTAGTATATGGGATTCGCTTTCCTCGATAGATACGACGTCGACGCATGCGCGCAACAGTGCAACACTCGCGGAGCTGACAGCCAGGGTGGTGCATGCCAAGACTTCAACATATGGCGTGCTGTCGTCAACGGAAACCCGACCACATATACGTGCAGCATGGTACGTACGCTCCCACCATTCTCCGTTTTTTGCTTACAATTATACCTGCCAGTACTTCATCCCAACCGACGCCTCTAGCGCTGTCAACACCGGACAGGGCGATCTCAAAGTGACCTTCTCACGAGGATACAAACGCACCAACTTCGTTATCGACGGAGGCTTCGAAGGCTTCAACGAATGCGATGACTTCTGCTTCGCGGCATCTTACGCCAACTGGTTCGGAACCAGCCCGGCCGGTGGGACCCTCGATGCCTCGATCTTCTTCTTCCAGCCTTTCGCGCACTCCGGGAACGGCGTCGCACTCCTGGGGTCGGCTGCAGGCGATGACGCGTTGGCGGGGACACTCACTCCCGCAAAGCACCTTAAGACTGTGGCAGGGAAGCAATATAGCATTGGCTTCTTTCACGCCAGCTCCTTCAGTGCCCCTGCGCTCGAGGCACCTGCCTTTGTCGACGTGCAGTGGAACGGCAAGACGGTGGCGACTATCCGACCTGGGTTCAGCAATTGGCAGTTCTTCCAATTCACCTTTACCGGAGCAGGAAATGATGTGCTGTCCTTCCACGGCGGTGCAGCTCCCGCGTGGTCGTTCCTCGACGATATCTCTGTGTTCGAGTTGTAACACCCTTGTTATTTATGTTCCTTCTCCTTTCTTTACTATCACGCATATTCTACATTGGGTCCAAGTAAATAATTCGTAAAACTACAAATCATTGGATCTTTGGCTGTGTTTATTGATCGATCGATCATCGAACAAATACTCTAAGGTGAAGCGCAGTCATTCTGTGCGATCTGAGCTAGCCTCAGCTTGCCGACTTAACGAAGTGCGATTACGATGATCTGTCTTTATTTGACGAACGAGAGTTCGACATAGTCGATCATGAATACCACAAGGTAGATTATTGAAAGCTTTTCATGTTTTTACCACATAATCTAATAAAATGGATGTAGCGCGATGGTTCTGACCTCCACATACTCCGATGTAAGCCACAGGCGTCCTAGCGATATTACTTATCTCGGGACTTGACAAATTGGGACGGAAAGAAGAGCGACCAAGACTCTAGCTTCTTTACTTGCGATTGGATGATAGTACTTAATAATAATTCCTCTGTGTTTTTCCGACCATATTTTGCACATGGAATTATGATCTCTATGTTTTAGTGTCTTGCCCCTCGATAATCTGCATGTCGTATCATCACCATTACTCAGCTAATTCCTGTGTGCTCCATTTTTTTAAAAATCTCGCAACCCATTAGCCCATCTGCAAATTACTGAAGTGCCCATCTTCTACTGATAATTCGCAATGCCCCGGTGCCTTCTCCACTTGCTCCTTATTTGAAGTAAGTTTACGGCTATTCTTATATGAATGAACGCAAAAGAAACCAAATTTAATCTGTTCCGCTCGTACTTATACTCTGGTTTGACATATGAAGCCCACATGTCGGCAACGAACGAGGCAGGGAATTTTGAGGTCGTCGACGTCGTCACTGGTAGAAGTCGCTAATTATAACCTTGCCCAGTTTGCGATTGTAAATATGTTCAGTAAGGAGGTCTTCTCCAACCCGCATTTAATTTATGGATTGAGAACGCCGGTCGAGGACCGCAATATGAGCACAAAGCAGGACACGGAATTTTAGTTGTTATCAAACACTGACCGACGACTGGTTTCAATTTAAGAGAAGATGTACTAACAGATAGGAAGAAAAATAAAGTGTCAACGAAGTCTCGGCATGGAAGAAATAATTTGGAGGAGAGGAATCAGGACCTGCACGAGAGGTCGAAACGCAAAAGAAAGACCATGGTTAGTGAAGCCTTTGCATGAGGCACTCTGTCAACGTACCGAGCCTAAGACAAGGGAAGCACATAAGCAGTAATTCCTGCATCGGCCCAGCCAGAAAGGGCGATCAATTCACCGTGGTCGTTCGCGTTGGTTGTGTAGAAATGGCTTCCAGCGGCCTGGTTCGAAGCTCCAAAAAGCGGGACACTTCCGCAGATCGGGCTGGAGTACACATACCCAAAGGTATTTTGGGATTGTGTGAATCCGGTGAAAGACGGAGGGTTACCATCCGTGGATATTGCCACTAACCAGTCCTGAGTGGTCTGATCGAAGAATTCGTAGAGGGGAGTGGTGAAATTCTGTGGGTCATGCCAGGCAAGGAAGACGTTGCCCTGGTAATCCCATCCTCCTTTATCGGCAGTTATTCCGTTTGTAAAGTCCGCTACGGTAGCCATGGCGTATCCTACGGATGTAGGGCTGAATGCTTGGATGTATGTAACAGCGAGGGAAGGGTCTGCGCATGTATCTGCTGAGCGACCCTGCGATGTAAAGGTAAAAAAAAAATGCGAGGAGAGGATTGCGAAGCTCGTGTACCTCCAAGGAAGATGTACTGCGGGTTGGTGCAGCAATACAGCCTATGATAGATGCGCCGCTCGAGATGAAAAGAGTGATCAACGCAAAGACGTTCTTCATTTTGAGGCGAAAGTCGTGAGAGACCGTATGAGATGAGGTTATTAACAATGGATGCTGAAGAACGAACGATTCGAGGCTGGCCCTTTTATCCACATCCGAGTCTAAAAATCAATCATCTCTTGCCTTCTGCTGAACGTATTAGTCCCTCTGATTCCAATTCCCACAGTGCAACAAGAGCATAGAGTGTCCGCGCGGCCGATGAGCGCCTAGATATAAGTAACTTCTTCCTGTCATGAAAGAATGGAATTCGAAGTAGTGAATTTATCCGAAAGATTGCATGTCAACTGACGTAGAGCAGTGGTCCCATGAGAGGGCCCCCACATGACATTAAGCGCCAGTCGTTAGTGTGAGATAAAATCTCTTCAAAGGTCGGAGAGAAGTGGTCGGCGGGCAGGCCATTAAAATGTTTCCATGAAAAATGTCTGCAGCGGGAAAACCTCGCGCAGCAATTCGGCCGCTCGTTATAAGGATTGACGTTTGCATAGAGATGTGATCTCACAGAAGGGGCAAACCTTGGGGCGGTTGACTGGCGGTTGGACGTTTTTCACCACGTGTTCCAACACCGTTTCAGGTAGCAAATAGATAGCAAAATGATGAAGTTAATTAATTATCCATTTTATTCTTTTATTCTTACGCCCACCACCTTCCTCTGCGCGATCCTTCACTGCCCTTTGCCTCACGTTGCTTCTACGTATGCAGTGGGGATGGAATTGGGTTAAAACATCTAACCCCTGCCTTCACTACCCAATACCCTCACAGCGCGTCGGTGCAGACTCTCTGCGCCGTTGCAAAACTAGAACGGCGATCGTCGTCAACGAGATCGAGCAGGCACTCTGCTGACCGCGCTCAAATCTGCGTGCGTAATGCGAGTGCTAGCTCAGCCCCGTCCACCGCCAGTCTGTGGCATGGGTGCATATTGACCGAACGGCAAAATTGGCCATCGTGTGCATGGACTGCCATCCTCCCTGCAGTTTTGACCTTTGAACTTACCACGTCAACACCATCAACCCCTTCTTCGCCACCGCTCGTCACCTCTGCCAGCCCCACCCTCAGCCTCTGCTCACGCGCACGCGCACACGATGAGACATTCATCTTGGCGATGTCGTCCCGAGTAACATCGTTTCGCGCCAGGTACGTGTTTTCACCCAACAACGAGCTTTGTCGATATTCACAACCTCATAGCCGAGTCAAGGCGGTAACGGAGAAAGCGAGTATGACGAGGTGAGAGACAGCAAGGCAAGGCCCTGGACGAAGGCACCACACCCGGTATGTCCCAGAACATGTCGCATTAGCAACTCGTTTCGCTAGTCTCCTTCCACCATCGTCTCACTCAGCTAGCTTACAGGCCATATGATGAGCACCAGCAGCAACGGCCGCTGCTGCTGCTCCCATTTGACGATGACGAGAACTGGCGCCAGCTTCGATACGACGATGGGCGCAAGAGATGAAGTTTCGAGAGGATAGGGTAGGAATATGGAATGAAAAGACACGAGGGGAGGCCCTAGACGAGGGAGACTGACCTAGTACGTCGCGAAGCAAGTCGTATTCGCAATTCCCTGACATGACCTCCACACTCACCTACCCACAGGCCGTGCGAGGAGACGACAGCAACCACCACCAATATGACAACAACCAGAAGCACCTGCCGCTGCCGCCGCATCGGTACGAGGAGGACGAGCAGCAGCGACACCAATAACGACAGCTGTGTCGACAGGACGACGAGGACGACATTGAGCAGTCGCTCCAGGCGCGGGTCGTGAGCCCCTCATTTCTGTTTTCCCTCTTTCTCTCGTCAAATATATAGCTCAGCATGGACTGGGTTTCGAACGATGGGCAAATCTGGGATCAGGGACGGGCGCCATCGCCATGGTCAAATTACCGGTCATTGAATGGGAATTGTGGATCAAGGGGGCCCCTAGCTGTCTCGACCGATCTCGACCGGGGGCGGTAGAAATCCATATTCTGCGCCTCCGACAAGTGCTGCAAGGTTTCCTGACGGCCCTAAGCATCCTCTCCACACGATCCTCGACAGTCGGCACGGTGGATCTCAATCGTAATCATTGCCTCGCAAACGGTACCGACAGATGTCATCCAGCGGTGTTACGCACATCCCTTACAACCATCGTGTATCCTAGGGGTTGCAGGAGAGCGGGAGGTGGCAATGCAGAGGCGCCCGTGGGCGGGACGCATGGATGATCGCCGTTGCCTCGCAAACATAGCACAAATCTCTAGAGAATTTGACAAATCGTCCAGAGTTCTCACGTAGAAAAAATTATATTATGAAGTCGGAGAAGAGCAGAAGATGAGGTGCTTCGGTGACACCCCCAAGCCGAAGAAACTCCATGCATCGATTTCACATTTGATTCGCAGTCCATGATCAACTTGACAGAATGAGTTAATAACATGTTTGCTTGCCGACTTGCAATCAATCTCACCAAGCATTGTAAATGAGAAATGGGATGACATGTTCAGCCGAAGAATAGTTGCAATTGCAAAGTCCACATGGCGCCTCGTTGATACTGACGAGCGCCTATCAAATATATTTTCAAGTTAAAATGGCGCTGACCTTTCTCCGAGTTCTATCCTGTGGCGGCAAGTGGGCTTTATAGAAGAAGCCGAGGATCAACCGAGATTTCAAATTGGTCAGATGGGCAGAAGCATCGTAGCATAAGAGGAAGACAAAGATCGATCTGAGAAAATCGCTAAACGAGATAAGCATACTTAACATAGGGAATTCCCATTTTTATCCCGGGTGTTTAGCGCTCAGCAGTTCTCACGAGGTCTGGACGATTCTAATCTTTTCCCTTCCTCGCTATACGAAAGTGAGGAAATCCTTCCATGCTTCTCATTCCTCCGCTCCTTCACATTCACCTAACTCGATCATCAGGTGTTCAGTATGTCTGATGGGGAAGCATCGTTCATCCTTCAAGTATGTAAACTGACTTCCTGTCGACATTTCGCTAACTGGTGATCCTAGATCTCTCCAAATTCCGAGTTCCAACCTACGGCGCAGCCAATCTACAGCCTCATGAAGAGATACCATACAGGAAATAACTGTCCTGTCTATCACGTACGCTTTCTTAGGGTTATGGGACTATATTGCTAGGGATCCCTAGGGATTTTTAGTAGGGATCCCTAGCTTTATTCCCACAACTTTCCGTTCTATCGTTACGAACGCGCTTTCCGGGGGTCGATCGTGGGAATTTCGCGATTCTGAGTTAGGGTTATGGGACTATATTGCTAGGGATCCCTAGGGATTTTTAGTAGGGATCCCTAGGGACGGAGTAGGGATGCAGAGAGATGGTGTAGGGATGCAGAGAGTTGGCGCAGGGACGGTGTAGGGATTGCGGAGGGACAGTGTAGGGATTGCGGAGGGACAGTGTAGGGACAGCATAGATATGGTGGCGTGGGGCTCAGTGCACCCCACGGGACACACTCATGTCGCATAGAGACAGTGGTGGCGTGGGGCTCGGTGCACCCCGCAGGACACACTCATGTCGCGTAGAGACAGTGGTGGCGTGGGGCTCGGTGCACCCCACGGGACACACTCATGTCACATAGAGTCAGATTATGCGAAGTGTACATAGACGGTAGCCACCATCAGTGTACTGGAAAATTTGCTTGTCTGTAAGATTTTAAAGTCCAACTCCTTCACAAACATGTTACCATAATCAAAGAGGATTAGTATCATCTGTAAAGTACCAGGTAGTTTTGATGTCCAAAAATCTCTTTGTTTTGACTATCTAAATTCGTTAGGATATGGATATAGATGCCCCGTGCCAAAGCGCAGCCCGTTTGGTGGTCCCGTTCTTGAGATATGACTGGGGGAGGGGGAGGAGGAGGGGTACCCGCAAGATATTTAGTTTTGGTTCACCGTCTTAGGGAGCGGGCTCCCCAGACTCCCCTGAATATATAAACCATGAAAATATCACCTTTGGTGGTTGGAATTCAACACTGAATATCTTTGGTCTGGCGGTGCTCGGTGCAGATACTCTCCCCCCCTCAAAGATATTCAGTGGGAGTCTGGGAGCTTATATGGCGACTATTATATGATCATATATGTCAGGGGAAGTAATTCCATCCATATTTCATGCCTCACATGTCCTCCTGAATATCTTTGGTTCCGGGGGTGGAGGAGCGCAAAGTCACCCCCCCTCAAAGATATTCAGTGGGAGTCTAGCAGTTTAGTGGGAGGATATTATATCATAATAAGCATTAGGGACAGTCATTCCACTCATATTTGAAGCCCCACATGTCCTCCTGAATATCTTTTGTTCGGGGGTGGAGGAGCACAAACTTCCCACCCCTCAAAGATATTCGGCATGATGCTTGGGGCCATTTTGATGGATTATATATTTATTTTTTGACCAGGGATATTCTTAGGGTTAGGGTTAGGGTAGTGGAGATCCTCACCACTGCCGGAGCAGTGGCAAGGGCGTACCGTTGTGTTGGGGTTCAAGCGGGATGCAAAAGGGCTCAAGTCGTCTTGACTTGAAAGCAACTTTTCGGTTGAACCTCTTCAGTGCATCCTGGCTCGTATTTATACTGCCTGAGCATAGGCAGTGTACCAACGTGCGGGTATTATTGCGCGAGATGGCGCAATAATGGTGCGATAAGGTGTGTTGAGCCTTGCCGTCCAAGCCGACCCACGGTTCTTAGCTTCCGCCTGGACAGGTGACCGCGAACGGACCCATCGAAGCATGGCATGAAACACGCGGCCGATTACCCGGAACCCATGCATGTACTTTTCATACATGACTCACGTTCCAGCAGCATGTGGTGGGGCCTAACCGGCTGACCACCGCTGTACTGGAAACAAAAATAGCGTGTGCGTGCGCCACAATTCTAATAATAATAATGCTTCTAAAGAAGCCGGAACCGGCAGCGGTACAGTTTTCCCACTGGCGACCCCAGGTCTCTAAATATAGCAACACGTGCGTAACCAACGTGTGACAGGCAAGGGGTATCCGGCTTTCCATGCCGTGCCCGCACTAGACCGGTTACTACCCGGCCCCGAGCATGTACTCCCGCGCTTAACATTCGGAACCTAGCGCCTAAATGTACTTAGAGCGCGCGTTAACGCACGGGTATATCTCAACCGCAATACGTCCGCAACGATAAGAACATAAGTCGGACCGAGATGCCCGAGAAACCCGAAGTTCCCCAAACACCAGCCAGAATAGCAGTGTACGTCCTTGCCGTCACCCCTGGACTACTCCAGCTGTTCCCGATCTCAAGACCGAAGCCTTGCTAAGGTTGGTATATTCTCCGCTCCCACCCCGACGAACTTCCCGCCGGGTCGCGGTCCCTTAACCACACCACTGCGCTGCACCGCGACTAAGCCGTATCGAACGTTCTGTTCCCCTCACAGCCACCGTTAGGCTACCGTTTGGGCGTACTAGTAAGAGATCGAGGGGTGCATCGGCGAACCTTCGCCCCAAGATAGCCGTCACTTGGCGTATCCTCGCGTTTTAATATCTCGAGTACATAGCTCGTGTTTAAGACCCGAGGGCCCCCTTACTAACCGAAGCTTTTAGGGTACTTGCGTCACTTACAGACATAAACTCTGGGACTCCTGTCGGTAATATTTCAACCTAAGGGCGCCTATAGTCCACTCAGCTGGTCCGATCCCTGAAGCGATCATCTGCAGGTTGGGAGATCAAATCCCAATGACAACTTGCACTGTCTTATTTTAGAACGAACGACTACGCTCGATACTAACGAATTACCTAGTGCCTGATATCGATTAAGACGAACCAGGGCCTATTACGGTTTCCATACCTTCCATACTACCTTCGGCTAGGTTTCTGGGTTAACGGTTAGGGTTCGGGTTCGGGTTTGAACCGAGCCTAAAAGGCAAATAGTAAATATCTTCGTTTGGATATTTAACCCAACGAGGGCTCTTCTCCGAAAAAAGTATCGTCGAAGAGTACCAGATCGTCTGCAATAATGAGACTATCTTCTTCAGAATTTTGTAGAGGTAGAGCATGTGTTACCGAGCTCAATACCTCACGTCTCATCTTACCCACAACATCGCCCAGGTTAGGCAAACGTTTGCGGGAGACGAGCCATCGTGCAGTCGTTAGACCAACTTTACGAACGTCGATCACGTCCCTGACCTCCATACTATTACTGGTAAACCCCATGGGGCGCAGATACGTAAGGGAGATATCATCCCAACCGAAGTCAGGATTGTTCAGGGTATCAACCGCTTTCAAATCTATAGGCAACTTAACAGTCGGAACTGACTGGTCACCGTTCGACTCGTCCACTGACATCGACACTTCCTCCTGGGCTGGATCCGAAGACCCACTCACGTCAACATCCATCGGTTCGGCCGGAGCCAACCCGCGACGAACATCGAACCCAAGTCCTTCCGCGTACTTTGCGATGGTAGTATAGTCAATACTAGATATATCGGCTCCGTAACGGGACTTAGCGAATTCGTAAAGTCGGGATAACCTGTTCGAGCGAACCTCGGACAGACTGGTTATCCAGCGTTTAACGACAACATTCTGAAGTTCTCGTAGGTCGAACGCTTCCCAGATCGGGTTGAACTCTGATTTCAGGACCAAGAGATCAATTATGGCTCCTCCGGTATCCGGTCTTTTGGACCGGTCTCCATTTGCGCTCTCCTCAAAGCGCGCATGCCATCTCTTGTTGGTGTTGTCCTTTAACCATTTGTTTAACAACTTCAACGGGTAGCCTCTACTGATGTAGATACTTCGAAGATCTTGGAGAGCCTCGAAGTAATTAGCAGGATTACTACTAAGTACGGCTAGCCGTGACATCTCTCCCAAGAAGGTGCCCTTTCGGACATCGAGGGGGTGGTGAGATGCGAACGGGATGCGTTCAAGGTGGTTACGTGCTTTGCGGTAAGGTTGCCATTCAAGCCGGTTGCTAATAGCATTCATCAAAGACCACCCTGGGTGATCCACCGTAGCCAGCTACACAGAAAACAGGTGCCACAGAACTTAGGGATTGGTGGCTACGATAAGAAACAGCCTCTGGGAAACTTAGAGATTGGTGGCTACAATGAAATACCCTTCCAGGAAACTTAAGGCTCAGGAATTAAGTTCCGTGGAACTTAAAAACAGCATGGCTACAAAAAAAAAGCCAAGGTGAGGTCTTTCACTGTGTAGCCATGGCTACATGGCTACAACGCAAAACAGGTGCCCAGAAACTTAGGGATCGGTGGCTACAATGAAATTGTCTTCCAGGAAACTTAAGGATCAGGAATTAAGTTCCGTGGAACTTAAGAACAGCATGGCTACAAATAAAAGAGGCCAGGCTGGGTCTCTCACTACATAGCAATGGCTACATGGCTACGACCCAAACCAGGTGCCCAGAAACTTAGAGATCAGTGGCTACAAGGAGAAATAGGTTCCACAGAACTTAGAGATGCATAGATAAGTTAATTCAGTTTACTCTACTCTTTATATATGCATCAGGGAAAACACTGTGTTTTTCTGTAGCTAGCTATGACAGAAAACAGGTGCCACAGAACTTAGAGATTGGTGGCTATGACAAGAAACAGCCTCCAGGAAACTTAGGGATCAGTGGCTACAATGAAATTGCCTTCCTAGAAACTTAAGGATCACCTGGCTACAAAGAGTTAAGTTCTGTAGAACTTGTTTTTCAGCTTTGGTGTTTAGATTAGCTGAACAAAGTATAGCCATTGCTATGGTGGCTACACTGGAAAGATCTTCTGGCAAACTTAATTCTGAGATGGCTACAAGTTCTGCAGAACTTAATTCTCACATAGCGACCTCTATCTTTTCAAGAATAAGTTTCATCACACTTGAGTCTGAAGGAGACTAAAAATCTCAAAGTAACTGTTAAATCAAAAAAAGGCCAGCGAGTCCGCATGTGAATTTGGTAGCCGGTGGGACCTTTCCGGTTAGGATCTATTGTGCAACTGTGATTTTTTAGAAGATGTGCAACTTGGTCTTGGAAACTAGTAAAACAGACAGGCCGGAACAGAGTCGCAACTGAGCTTGGAAAGCCGGTAATACACCCAGAATCTTATTCAAGTATTAAAGCCAGACATAAGTTTGGCCAAATTTGATAATTCAAAAAAGATGTCTCAGTGTCAAGTATAATCTTTTGCACACGAGGAACATGAGTTAGTTGAATGTGATTGTCTAGTTCTTAGCTTTTGCTATGGCGATAGAATTGTTGGTCTGATCTAAGAGAGAAAAGTCATCCAAGAATTCTGAGTATGTTATTCAAGGACTGTCTATTGCTGAAGTAACCAAGAAGTGAAGCAGGCAGTGTTGGATCCAAAATAGACAGAAAAATGGCTTACAGAGATTGGAAGGAGTGCCCAAAATGTACCACGCAAACTCAGTATAAATGCCAGATAAACTTATCACTTTTGCAAATTATTCAAAGACAATTATCTGCCCAAAAAAGGCCAGCGAGTCCGCATGTGAGCTTGAATACCGGTGGGACCTTTCCGGTTAGGATCTGTTGCACAACTGAGATAATTTAAAAAATGTACAACTTAATCTTGAAAACTAGTAAAATAGACAAGCCGGAACAGAGTCGCAACTGAGTTTGGAAAGCTGGTGACAACCTCAGAATCTCATTCAAGTTAGACAAAAGTTTGGCGGAACTTGTAGATGAGATCTCTCTTGAAAATTGATCAAAGGCAATTATCAGTCTTCAGATAAAGGCAAAATGACTGTGCGTGTGCTTTCTAAATCTGACAATATTTTTTATTTTGATGCTTAGGTAATATACTGAGCTATGTTGAGCATTACAAGCTAAACTACTTTCTTTTTGAAAATGTCTTTGGTTTACTGGTTCACAACTTCTATGATAAGCGACTTGTCAAGAGAGGTTAGTCTTTATCTAGTGGACGCAGAGTATGAAGTATGATACCAGTCACTTCAAGTATTGCTAATGTATTTTGCGCATTAAAGAATACAAAAAAACTCATGTATCAGATAAGATCATTGTGACTTGGATATTTTTAGACAAAGAAATCAGTTCTATTAAATTTGCAGCTCAATGCGCAATATTACTGTTGACTCAAAAAAGGCCAGCGAGTCCGCATCTGAGCTTGGAAGCCGGGGGGACTCTTCAGTTAGGATCTGTTGTACAGCTAGGTTATTTTTTAAGATGTACAACTGGATCTTGAAAACTAGTAAAATAGACAGGCCGGAAGTGAGTCGCAACTGAGCTTGAAAAGCTGGCAGTCATACTTGACATTTCTGCTTCAAATTGAATGCAAATAAATAGATTCACACTATTATTAAAAACAAGCCAGGGAGTCTGCGTGAAATTGAAAGCTTGCAGATCAAGAGAATCTATTGTACAACTAAGATATTTTTAAGGATATGTAACTTGATCTTGCAAGCTTGTGAAATAAAGATGCCAGAACTGAGTTGAAAATAAGCTTAGAACATCAGTTCTTTTCTGTTTCTGAATCAAATAAAAATCTCAAAGTCACTGTTAAATCAAAAAAGGCCAGCGAGTCCGCATCTGAGGTTAAATACTGGTGGGACCTTGACGGTTAGGATCTGTTGCACAACTGACATTTTGTACAAGATGCACAACTTGGTCTTGAAAACTAGTAAAATAGACAGGCCGGAACAGAGTCGCAACTGAGCTGGAAAAGCCAGTCATAAGCCCAGAGTATAATAAACTGCATTGTAGAATACAGGGACTATTCTGTAGCCAGCTATGAGCAGAAACAGGTGCCAGGAAACTTAGAGATCAATGGCTACAAGCAAAAACAGGTGCTGAGAAACTTAGAGATCAGTGGCTACAGTATTTCTCTATACATTGAAGAATAGGACTCTTATTCCTGTAGCCGGCTACGAGCAGAAACATGTTCCACAGAGCTTAGAGATTAGGTGGCTACGACCAAAAATAGGTTCTGGAAAACTTAGAGATCAGTGGCTACAATGACATAGTGTTCCTAGAAACTTAAGGATTGCCTGGCTACAAAGAATTAAGTTCTGTAGAACTTAAAAATAGTATGGCTACAAAAAAAGAGACCAAGCAAGGTCTCTCACTGCATAGCCATGGCTATGTGGCTATGACACAATACAAGTTTCTGGAAACTTAGAGATCTTAAAGCTATATTGACTGAATCAGAGAGATATCCTAGCAAGCTTAAATTCTCAGGTGACTATAATAATTTCAAGATAAATATAATTGAGATGCAATATTACTAGCAAAAAAAGGCCAGCGAGTCCGCATGTGAGCTTAGTGGCCGGTGGGACCTTTCCGGTTAGGATCTGTTGTACAACTGAGTTATTTTATAGTATGAACAACTTGGTTTTGGAAGCTAGTAAAATAGACAGGCCGGAACAGAGTCGCAACTGAGCTTGAAAAGCCAGTGATAAGTCTAGAGGCTTTATCAATGCATCAGGGAAAACACTGTGTTTTCCTGTAGCCAGCTACGAGCAAAAACAGGTGCCACGGAACTTAGGGATCAGTGGCTACGACAAAAAACAGGTTCTGAGAAACTTAGAGATTGGTGGCTACAATGAAATAACCTAATAAAACAGACAAACTAGGAACAGAGTTGCAACTAATCTTAAAAAGCCAGTGATAAGCCTAGAGGATAACAGACTGCATCGGGGAATAGGACTCCTATTCCCGTAGCTGGCTACGACTGAAAACAGGTGCCACGGAACTTAGGATTCAGTGGCTACGACAAGAAATAGCCTCCGGGAAACTTAGGGATCAGTGGCTACAACAAAATACCCTTCCAGAAAACTTAAAGCTCAGGAATTAAGTTCTGTGGAACTTATAAACAGCATGGCTACAAAAAAAAAGCCAAGGTGAGGTCTTTCACTGTGTAGCCATGGCTACATGGCTACGATGCAAAACAGGTGCCCAGAAACTTAGGGATCGGTGGCTACAATGAAATTGCCTTCCTAGAAACTTAAGGATCACCTGGCTACAAAGAGTTAAGTTCCGTAGAACTTGTTTTTCAGCTTTGGTGTTTAGATTAACTGAACAAAGTATAGCCATTGCTATGGTGGCTACACTGGAAAGATCTTCTGGTAAACTTAATTCTTAGGTGGCTACAAGTTCTGCAGAACTTAATTCTCACATAGCGACCTCTATCTTTCTAAGGGTTATGGGACCTTTTTTTATTGCGAGTAGGGGAGTAGGGTTGAAACCTATAGGGTAGGGTGGGTAGGGTAGGGTAGGGAAGACAGGGTAGAGTGGGTAGGGTAGGGTAGGGTAGGGAGAGTAGGGTGGGGTAGGGAGAGTAGAGTGGGTACAGACAGTACATTATATGAGTAGACACAGTGGCTTGTATGAGTAGAGACAGTAACACTCACATGAGTATGTTGTATGCTCATATATGAGAGCACATACCACACTCACGTGAGCATGTTGTATGCTCACATATGAGAGTATACACTATGCTCATGTGAGTATGTTGTATGCTCACATTTCGGAGTGTACACCATGCTCACATGAGTATGTTCTGTGCTTGCAAATGTGAGTATGTTGTATGCTCACATATGAGAGTACATACTATGCTCACATAAGTATGTTCTATGCTCATGTGAGTATGTTCCATGCTCCCGTGAGTATGGTCTATGCTCACGTGAGTATGGTCTATACTCACATTTCGGAGTATACACCATGCTCACATGAGTACGTTCTATGCTCACATTTCGGAGTATACACCACACTCACGTGAGTATGTTTCATGCTTGCAAATGTGAGTGTGTTGTATGCTCACATATGAGAGTACATACCATGCTCACATAAGTATGTTCTATGCTCATGTGAGTACATACTATGCTCACATGAGTACATACTATGCTCACATGAGTACATACTATGCTCACATTTCGGAGTATACACCATGCTCACATAAGTATGTTCTATGCTCATGTGAGTACATACTATGCTCACATGAGTACATACTATGCTCACGTGAGTATGTTCTATGCTCACGTGAGTATGTTCTATGCTCACGTGAGTATGTTCTATGCTCACGTGAGTATGTTCTATGCTCACGTGAGTATGTTCTATGCTCACATTTCGGAGTATACACCATGCTCATGTGAGTATACACCATGCTCACATGAGCATACACCACCCTCACGTGAGTATACGCCATGCTCATGTGAGTATACACCATGCTCACGTGAGTATGTTCTGTACTTGCAAATATGAGTGTGTTGTATACTCACATATGAGAGTACATACCATGCTCACGTGAGTATGTTCTATGCTCACATTTCAGAGTACACACCACAGTCACGTGAGTATGTTCTGTGCTTGCCAATGCGAGTGTGTTGTATGCTCACATATGAGAGTACGTACCATGCTCACATGAGTGTGTTGTATGTTCACATATGAGAGTACGTACCATGCTCACATGAGTATGTTCTATGCTCACATTTCAGAGTATACACCATGCTGACGTGAGTATGTGCTATGCTTAATTATGAGAGTATACACCATGCTCACATGAGCATGTTCCGTGCTTGCAAGTGTGAGTGTATTGTATGCTCACATTTCGGAGTATACACCATACTCACGTGAGTATGTTCTCTGCTTGCAAATATGAGTGTGTTGTATGCTCACATATAAGAGTATATACTATGCTCACATTTCGGAGTATATACAACGCTCATAGTTCGGAGTATATACTATGCTCACGTGAGTGTGAACATACTCACATGAGCATGGAACATACTCGCATATGTGAGCATGGAACATACTCATGTGAGTGCATAACATACTCATGTGAGTGTATAACATACTCATGTGAGTGCATAACATACTCATGTGAGTGCATAACATACTCATGTGAGTGCATAACATACTCACGTGAGTGTGTAACATACTTGCATATGTGAGCATGGAACATACTCGCATATGTGAGCATAGAACATACTCGCATATGTGAACGTGGAACATACTCACGTGAGCACAAAACACACTCATGTGAGAACGTAACATACTCACGTGAGTGTGTAACATACACACGTGAGTGCGTAACATACACACGTGAGTGCGTAACATACTCACGTGAGTGCGTAACATACTCACGTGAGTGCGTAACATACTCACGTGAGTGCGTAACATACTCACGTGAGTGCGTAACATACTCACGTGAGTGCGTAACATACTCACGTGAGTGCGTAACATACTCACGTGAGCATGGAACATACTGGCATATGTGAGCGTGGAACATACTCGCATATGTGAGTGCATAACATACTCGCATATGTGAGTGCATAACATACTCGCATATGTGAGTGCATAACATACTCGCATATGTGAGTGCATAACATACTCACGTGAGCGCATAACATACTCACGTGAGCATGTAACATACTTGCATATGTGAGCGTGGAACATACTCGCATACGTGAGCATAGAACATACTCACATACGTGAGCATGGAATATACTCACATATGTGAGTGCATAACATACTCACGTGAGCGCATAACATACTCATGTGAGTGTGTAACATACTTGCCTATGTGAGCATGTCATAATTCAGCAGAATGTATTCAGTTAGATGATGAGGGAAGAAAGAAAAACATAGTCTGATTTGTACAAAATAATCGTAAAGAGATGGAAGAGGGAGAGAGGAAATGATGTATGATAAATCAGTCAACAATTTGCCTGGCTGAGTGACTCACCAATGAAAACATCATACTCACGTGAGTGTGGAACATACTCACATGAGCGTGGAACATACTGACATGAGTGTGGAACATACTCACATGAGCGTGGAACATACTCACATGAGCGTGGAACATACTCATGTGAGTGTAGTATGTACTCGCATCTGTGAGTGCATAACATACTCGCATATGTGAGCGCATATCATACTCGCATATGTGAGCGCATATCATACTCGCATATGTGAGCGCATAACATACTCACATATGTGAGCATAGAACATACTCACATAGGTGCGCATGAAACATACTCACGTGAGCATATAACATACTTGCATATGTGAGCGCATAACATACTTGCGTATGTGAGTGCATAACATACTTGCATATACTCACATGAGCGTGGAACATACTCACGTAAGTGTAGTATGTACTCGCATATGTGAGCGCATAACATACTCGCATATGTGAGCATAGAACATACTCGCATACGTGCGCATGGAACATACTCACGTGAGTGTAGTATGTACTTGCATATGTGAGCGCGTAACATACTTGCATATGTGAGCGCGTAACATACTTGCATATGTGAGCGCGTAACATACTTGCATATGTGAGCGCATAACATCCTCACATACGTGAGCATGGAATATACTCACATGAGCGTGTAACATACTTGCATATGTGCACGCATAACATACTCATGTGAGTGCGTAACATACTCACATGAGCATGGAACATACTCGCATACGTGAGCATGGAACATACTCATGTGAGTGCATAACATACTCACGTGAGTGTGTAACATACTTGCATATGTGAGCATGGAACATACTCACATATGTGAGCGTGGAACATACTTGCATATGTGAGCGTGGAACATACTTGCATATGTGAGTGCGTAACATACTCATGTGAGCGCATAACATACTCACTTGAGCATGTAACATACTCGCATAGATGAGCGTGGAATATACTCGCATATGTGAGTGTGTAACATACTCACAAACGTGAGCATGGAACATACTCACATACATGAGCGTGGAACATAATACATGAAGGTTCAAACCAATGAGAGAAGAGCGGGATGGGGACTTAAAACAGCATAGAAAATAGCCGGGTCAATGAGTATAGCAAACACATGTCATAATTCAGCAAAATGTATTCAGTTAGATGACGAGGGAAGAAAGAAAAACATAGTCTGATTTGTAAAACATAATCGTAAAGAGATGGAAGAGGGAGAGAGGAAATGATGTATGATAAATCAGTCAACAATTGCCTGGCTGAGTGACTCACCAATGAAAACATCATACTCACGTGAGCGTGGAACATACTCACGTGAGTGTAGTATGTACTCGCATATGTGAGCGCATAACATACTTGCATATGAGAGCATAGAACATACTCGCATACGTGTGCATGGAACATACTCACGTGCGCATAGAACATACTCACGTGAGCATATAACATACTTGCATATGTGAGCGCATAACATACTTGCATATACTCACGTGAGCGTGGAACATACTCACATAAGTGTAGTATGTACTTGCATATGAGAGCGCATAACATACTCACGTGAGCATGGAACATACTCGCATATGTGAGCATAGAACATACTTGCATACGTGCACATGGAACATACTCACGTGAGCGCATAACATACTCATGTGAGTGTGTAACATACTTGCCTATGTGAGCATGTCATCATTCAGCAGAATGTATTCAGTTAGATGATGAGGGAAGAAAGAAAAACATATTCTGATTTGTACAAAATAATCGTAAAGAGATGGAAGAGGGAGAGAGGAAATGATGTATGATAAATCAGTCAACAATTTGCCTGGCCGAGTGACTCACCAATGAAAACATCATACTCACGTGAGTGTGGAACATACTCACGTGAGCATGGAACATACTCACATGAGTGAGGAACATACTCGTATATGTGAGCATGGAACATACTCATGTGAGTGTGGTATGTACTCACATATGTGAGCACGGAACATACTTATGTGAGCATGGAACATACTCGCATATGTGAGCGTGGAACATACTCGCATATGTGAGTGCGTAACATACTCGCATATGTGAGCATGTAACATACTTGCATACATGAGTGTGGAACGTACTTGCATATGTGAGCGCATAACATACTCACGTGAGCGTGGAACACACTCGCATATGTGAGCGCGTAACATACTCACGTGAGCGTGGAGTGAGTGTGTAACATACTCACGTGAGTGCGTAACATACTCACGTGAGTGCGTAACATACTCACGTGAGTGCGTAACATACTCACGTGAGTGCGTAACATACTCACGTGAGTGCGTAACATACTCACGTGAGTGCGTAACATACTCACGTGAGTGCGTAACATACTCACGTGAGTGCGTAACATACTCACGTGAGTGCGTAACATACTCACGTGAGTGCGTAACATACTCACGTGAGTGTGTAACATACTCGCATATGTGAGCATGTAACATACTCGCATACATGAGTGTGGAACGTACTTGCATATTTGAGCGCGTAATATACTCACGTGAGCATGGAACACACTCGCATATGTGAGCGTGTAACATACTCACGTGAGCGTGGAGTGAGTGCGTAACATACTCACGTGAGCGTGGAGTGAGTGCGTAACATACTCACGTGAGTGCGTAACATACTCGCATATGTGAGCATGTAACATACTCGCATACATGAGTGTGGAACGTACTCGCATATTTGAGTGCGTAACATACTCACGTGAGCGTGGAACACACTCGCATATGTGAGTGTGGTATGTACTCGCATATGTGAGCATACAACCTACTCATATCTCTGAGCATGGAATGTACTTACATATATGAGCACATAACATACTCATGTGTGCGCACAAAATGCACTAAAATATGCGAGAACAGAATACACCAATATTCAAGTCACGTCCACTTTGTGAATTTCAGTTGATGCCCTCAATTCTATCTACGAAATCTCAAGAACAACTTAACTGAACAAATATAAAGATGTAATATTGCTAGCTATATACATGCTCGACATTTACAGTGCGCGTCGCTTTGACATTTTGTCCTTCGAAAATGGATTCCGCGATGCTGTCGAAGCAGGCGGCGGACTCAATCTCTCTTCCTCTTCGAAACGACGACCGAAAACCGTCGGCTGACGCAGTGAAGGTAATGCTAATTTTTGTTATATTAGTGGCAATTGTCATGATACTGAATGTAATAAGACTCACACAGAGAGGAACGCGGCTGACGTGGTAACTCCCGTTGTCCAGATGAGGAAGAAGCGCGATGTTCCGACGAATGAGGATGTGATGGGGGCGCCGATGGAACTTGCTCATGGCGACGCTGAGTACTCGATGAACCAAATGGATTGATGGAATGAGATGCTTGAACGGACGAGGCTTGCATGCGAGACGGCGCTCCCATGTTAGGAGATGAAGTCATTCTCGTTAACGAAGGCGCATTGCCCACTTTCTGTAAGGTGGCAACCTTGGATTTCTCCGCGCGTTTCAGCTGTTTAGCTGTAAGAGGGTTTGCGGCTAGAATAACGTCAGAATACTATCAATCTAATAGATAGATAATGTACAACTTACGCATTTTATCATGCAGAGATGGGGGCTTCTGAGGCAGCAATTGCTGAGAAGGTCTTGGCTTTACGTGCTTCTGCTGTGCGGCTGTAAGAGACTTCGCAGCTAGAGTAATGTCAGAATACTATCAATCTAATAGATAGATAGTGTACAACTTACGCATTTTACCATGCAGAGTTGTGGGCTTCTGAGGCGGGGGCTTCCGAGGCGGCAATTGCTGAGATCTTGGTTCCGTTTGCTCCTTGATCAGCTCTGAGTTCGTACGTTCTCGCGTCGAGGGCCCCGACAGAGAAGAAGATGGTTCTCGTTCTTCGTCTGTAAAGTCTACATTCATGGGAGAACTTGAATAATCGACCATGGGCCGCTTTCGCGTTTTTAAGGCCTCTGGACTATCTGTAGACAACGTGTAAGCAGAAGTTCGACTTATATTTAATGAGTAGTTACCAGGCAAGTAATAGCGACCACGCCGCTGGCCAGTTGTCGGTGAATGTGGAGGTGTCGAAGGTATACCAAATGGGTTTTGCTGGGTATCAGGATGTGGCGACGAAGCTGCACTCACGAGTAAGGGCACTAAACAAGGTATCAAGAAATCATGACGTACTGAATGCCTCATCTGATCTACCACCGCAGTCCATCGATTGATCACAGTCGGTGTAGTCGGTAGTATTAGGTCCATCCCCATCCACGTCCATACCACTAGACGTGCCATCGGTGGTGTCGCCCTTGCCGAAAAGCAAAGGGTCGTTATTGTCGTCGGTATGTCCGTCGTCTTCTGTCCTTTGCGATCGTTCGGCAGTATTGCTTATCCCCGCCTGGTCGTTAGTGGCCTTCTCTTTTCCCTTCAGACGTTTACGCTCGGTCGCCTCTTCTACGTCCGTCTCAACGTTCTTCGCCTTCTTCTTTTCCTTCTTCCGGCTGAGCCCGCTCGTCGTTTCGATGGTCGTGTTGCCATCCTGCACCTTCTCTTTCGTCTTTGGCGCATCGACCTTAGTCTGCTTGCGAGGCGCCTTAGTCTTACTTCTTGCAGACTTCTTCGCATTGTCGGTAGTCTCGAGGGGTCGCATGTAAGGTGGGTCGCTGTCGTTGTAATCATCTTTTTCGTCAGCCACGTTCTGGCCAGAAAATAGCTGCATCATCTCTGTAGGAGTAGATTAGAAGTACATTGTCATAGTTACAGTACAATACGTACCTTTGCCGCGATCTTGCTGCAAAAAACCTGCCATCATATGGCTTTTGCCTCGCGCGAGTGCCGAAAGAACAATATCAGCCGTTTCGTCAGCGAGAATGTGGTAGCACTTGACTACATTCTTCTGAGGCTGCCGGTGAACACGGCCACAGATTTGAAGCTTGTCCTGAGAGCTCCATGCCTGGTCCTGCACACTAGTTAGAATCGAATATTCACCGGTGAATATAAAAGTACGTACAAGGTATATTATCCTACTTGCGACGGTGAGATTGAGGCCTGTAGACCCGACTGACGACATAATAAGGACACGGCATTGAGGGTCCTCGCGGAACTGTTTGACAATTTTTGCTCGCTGCTGGAACGACATCTGCCCATCGATCGTGAGGTGGTTTATGCCATACAAATCCAAGACCTGTAAAACTTCAGTAAGATGGCTCAAAGAATAGAAGAAACACCACATACGTTGCGAAGCAGGCGACCGAGAGACGGAAAGTGCTGATAGATTATAAGCTTGAGGGTTTGTAGCAACTGTTCGCCGGGTTCTAAAGGCGGAAGAGGCGGGATCTTGATATGCCCATCCTCGACGGTAATCTCGGGGGCGTCGTCGCGGCTGAGGAGGTGTTGGCAGATGCGAGCGCAGGTGTCCATTTTTGTCGACTTCTTTTTTTCCCATTCCTCGAGTGACTTGAACTTGGGAATTTCTTCGTCAAGGTTGTATCGCGCATAGCCGATGGCCATTCAATGCTCGATGTAGAAGCTGCGCGACACAATCATCAAGACACCATTGGAGGCCGCAACACTATGAGTTATGTGTTAGAATTTCGTAACGGTGAATGGTACGAAATCACTAACCTCTCCTTGACGCGATCCGCCAGCTCAGAAATGATCTCCATCTCGCGAGGTGTTGGCTTTACAATTATAGGTATGTTGTGGCACGGAGGTAGAGTGATTAACGGCCGTTTCTTCCAGTCGAGACTTCCTGTCGTCCGTCTGAGAATGCGGTCCTTGAAGTGACGCTGCATCCTCTGCGCAATTGCCACTGTGCACTCCTTGACAGCGTCGTCTTCTTCGAGGGATTCGGGGCCCTCCGAATCACTGCGCTTCGCCTGTCGAATGGTACTTAGGTCGCTCTTCTCCTCATCAAGAGCCGCCTGGCTCAAGAAGTGGGTGTTACCAAGGAGTCTACCCATCCCAGCCACATCCTAAAAAAACAATATTAGCGTCGTTAACGAAGATTATTTAGAATAGCTTACCTTCGTCGAAGTTTGAAGGGGTGTTGCTGTCATAACGAACCGCATCGCAGCGAGTTCCATGAGTACAAGAGCTGACGAATGCTTAGCACCGACATTTCGAAAGGCGTGGGCCTCGTCGATAGTGATCGTCAGGTATTTATGCCCATAGAGCGTGTTGTTGACAGTCGATGAAAACGTAGGTAGCCGGTTGGGGTGAATCCACGGCAGTTCAGACGAAGTTGCCTTCTTCCAGAAGTAGAGAGACGAGAAATCCTGCTGCAATGCCTATAGCAGATCATTAGTAACGGACAACGCAATGTTAGCATTGCAACTTACAGAGTGTGATGCGAGGATAATTTTATTCACGTCGTTTTTGGAGGTACGAAATGGACCATCCATGGCCCAAAACTGTTCACGGACGGCCTTTCCTGTTCCATATATGAGGATATCAAACGCCCCACGCCTGAAGATGGTCTTGAGCTCGCTCTCCCATTGCGACAAGAGGGTTCCAGGTACGACGATAAGGTGTGGGAGCCTCGGAAGTGAATCGTACTGGCCAAGATACGGAGTGCGACTTACAACCGGAGGAAGAGGTTTTTGTAGTTTCTGGCGCATAGCAAGATCAGATAGACAGGCGATAATGGCGGCTGCCTGGAACGTTTTACCGAGGCCGACCTCGTCTGCAATAAGAGCACCACAGGGCCGACTGTCTGGCTTCTCGGTGAAATTCATGCGCATGACGGCGTGGATCCCAGCGAGTTGATGCCAATGCAACGAGATAGGGTCCATCTCGGGGTTCTTTGCTGCCGCGTCCGGTTTGAAGAGATGGGCGTTCTCAGGATCCCATGAGCTGAGCCCCGCCTTATGTCGAAAGGAATTGAATAGTAGAGGCAGGCGACTGGCAGGAAACCCGAGAGCATTAGACAATGCCTCGGGTGTCATAGAAGATTCGACTTCGACACCGAGGTCAACGCCATTCTCCGAGTCACCAAACTTAACGCTGGTAGTAGGGTGTTGCTCTTGCAGTGGCACCGAGTCCGCGGCAGCAGGAGTGTCGAAAAAATCGAGGTAGAGATTAACGACGTCTTCGACGTCATCATCAGACGCCAGTTGCTTGAGCGCAGCCGCGTTGACTTTCGAAGTAACTAAGAAACAATAGATGAGATACAGCGTAAGTCATGGAGACCATTATACGGTACACGTACCTGTCTTCGGCTTCGTATTTGAAACCTTCAGCTGAGGGCTAATCCCAAGCATCAGCGCCTGTAGCTCTGCTTCCATTGCCTCGACCCTTTCCATGACCTCCGGAAGTTGGAGGGATTCGGCAAGGGCCTTCCAACGGGAGAGTTTAACGATAACGGTCTTGATATTCGCCTTTGTCGGCTTGTCCCTATCAAGGCCTGAGAATAGTAGTAATTAGCGCTTGAAAGAAATAATCGAAGAATGCAGAAGAACGTACCGTCGAAGGCATCAGTAGCCTTCTTTTCCAAGTTTACAATATGATTCTTGCTCCGACCAACCTGGTTCCTTATGTTGTTCCACGTACGGTAGATGAGGGCGCGCGTTGTACGGCGCAATTGCATCTCCAAGCGGCCATTCACGTCGAGTGCTTCGTCACCGAAGAGCGCGATTCCAATGGGGTCAAGAGCCGAAGGAAGATAATCCGCGACCTGGGGCCAGTTTTCGACGGAACCGTTCCTGGCGCTGAGAGCGAGCGTTAGTGGATGGAGTCGCTCCGTCGACAGAACTTTGGTGATTTTGGCATGCATTTGCCAATTCTTCCAACCCTCGGTAATGAAGTCACGCCAGATGGTCCGACCAGGAACTTGAGTGGCGTTCTTTCTGGCTACAGAGAACGTGATTTTCTCCTCCTCGGACTTCTTGTTCTTGAATTGGTCGAAGTAGGAGCTAGCTTTATTCCCACAACTTTCCGTTCTATCGTTACGAACGCACTTTCCGGGGGTCGATCGTGGGAATTTCGCAATTCTGAGTGGATATTCGGATTTCCCGACCTCGAATACCCCCATCTACCAATTTTCACCGTCCAATTTGAAGGGGATGGGGGGGAACTGTAAATAGAGTAGAAAATGGTATAAAAATTTGATTATTTTGGAAAGCGGGAAAGCGTTCGGGAAAGTCCGGTAATCTATTTTTAGCACAGGAAAGTCTTTCGTCACTTTCCTTTGAAGGTCGGGGATCTCGGTGACTTTCCTCCTGACCGGCATATCTTTCCCGATATTGCCGTCCCTCCCAACACTTTCCCATGGACTTTCCCGTGCTTTCCCGTGTACTGTCCCGTCCCTTTCCGCACTTTCCTACGCTTTCCCGTGCACTTTCCTACGCTTTCCCGTGCACTTTCCTACGCTTTCCCGTGCACTTTCCCGCGGCCACTGAACTTTCCGGCGCTTTCCGCTCCCGCGTCCTCGGCAACCGGTTATCCCTTCCGGTTTGATGTCAGCCGGCTCTTTCCGCGAGTACATCTTTCCATGCTCGCGTCTTTCCTCCTGTCCCCATCTCCCACTTGGCATAATGCTGTGGGCTTTCCTCCCCTCTTCCCCTCTTTAACATGTGCGCTCTAACAGAGGCTTCATATCTCAGCCCGACCTTTACCTTTCCTTCCAGCCTACGCCGCGTGCTTTAGGGGGTGCTCGGCTGCGAAGGGCTGCGCCCTTCGCAGCCGAGCCCCAACCATCTGAGATTTAGATGCTGCCCGCGACCCACCATTCAGGTCGTTCTCATTGCATCTTGCACCTCAGTTACTCGTACACGTCGGGCGCCTGTGCTACGCGTTCACGTCGGGCGCCTCTGCTCAATCCATGCCGGCCCCGTGAATCTCCTGTGCCACCGCTCGACGGTTAGGGTTCATGTTAGGTTAGCGTTAAGGTTCGCGTTAAGGTTCGCGTTAAGGTTCGCGTTAACGTTAGGGTTAGCGGGATATTTATCCCCCGCGCGGTAGCGCGTTCTTTGCGTTGGGTTGAATCGTAGTCAATATTGTTACTAGGTTGTTTTCGGTTTCTTAAAATCATACAATTGTATTCAGGAATGACTCTACATGTTGTGCTAAATAGTTTTATTTGAAATATATGCTATGTTGTAGACCAAAATCAAGAACGCGCGATAGCGCGTTCTTGATTTTGGTCGCTGCTAGATGACACACGCGCTCTCAAGTGACCATAGTCTCAAGTGACCACACGCTCTCAAGTGACCACAGTCTCAAGTGACCACACGCTCTCAAGTGACCACACGCTCACAAATGACCACGCTCACAAATGACCACACGAGTGACCACGCATGACGCGGGTCATGATATATGCATCATGCTATTATTAGACGGGCGCCTATACATAAAGTTTTGGACGGCTCGTTCAATTCTATATACATGTTTACAACTCTCGCTTATTTATTTCATCATTCTAGGTAATTGAATCATTTCATTGTTATTAGATAGGTGATAATACAATCGTAAACATAAAGTAGACAGATTGAAAGGGTACGGAACAGTCAGAAAAATAGAGATACTGCAAAGAAAACGCTTACCACGCCCAATGTAGACACCCCCGGCGACGTCCAAAAAAGTCCCCCCGTTGATAGTCAAATCCCCTCCCGCTCCAAAATCGATTCAAGCGGGCAGCCTAAAAGATCTCGTCAGAGTTTTGCACGTAGAAAAAACAAGTACTTACTTTGCGAGATCGAGTCGATATACATATTGCCGGCGACGGAGACAAACTGACCGCCAGTGACGGTCACATTCTTGTCGAGAGGCACTTGGAACACGGTTAGCGAATCTCTCGGAAAAAAGGCACAAGTACTTACCGCCAGCCCACGTACAGATCGCGGGAAGCACTCGGCGAGAAAGCGCTTTGTTAATTCTAAAACACTTGAGATTACGTCGAATACTGCAGAAAAAAGAATCGAAACGTACCAGTAGCAATAGAAACAATAA